>VDFB02271358.1:452721000-452881953 GCA_007258455.2 Sequoia sempervirens
CCTTTGGAATACCTATTGATATGATGGAAGCAACACCTCAAGATAATGTAAATCTGATTTAATTTTTTGTTAAAAATCTAAATGACACCGCTTCATATACTCAATCTCTACTCTTTTTTGTTTTTCAATAGTGCTTGATATGCTATTGTACATTTCTTAAGTATTTGTAATAAACTTAAACTATCTCTTTGATCAATCCAAAAGAAGCAGCCATAATCAACTCCTTATATCTTCTACCATATTCAATTTCTATTACTATTTAACATGATTTTTGCATTTGGCAGGGACTTTAGTTGTAATGTAACCCTTGGTATTCATCAATAACTTTTCACTATCATATACACATACACTTGCTTGATAAATGGTACTCCTAGAACAAAGAAAATTTATCCTTAAATTTTCTCAAACATCTCTAAGGGAAAAATATACTACTTCAATGTGATTGAGGATGTGAACTAATTGGCTCCATTTTTGAACCAATGAACTAAGAACCTTATTGATATATGTAGATGACATCAACTGAGCCAAAATTTTAAGCAATAGGACCATATCAAACATGGTTTTTTAAAGGGAAAAGAAAAAGAAGAAGTTGAGAACATACTTGTGAAGAGATACGTCCAACTAATCCTACTAAAATTGGAATTATACAAAGGCTACTCAAGGTCAGACATATATTGGTTTACTTTTAACTAGTGAAGAAATTTTTATTTCAATTTTAAAGATAATTTACAAGAATATATGACATAAAAATGAGCCATGATATTAAAGATATAATGCATAGAGTAAATTGAACATAAAATATATAAGAATATTAATTTAAATGTTTACTTCTATTTTCTTGAATGTTCTAAAGGCGATAAATATTGCAATTTTTAATTATTAATTTAATCATTTTTATTAAGAAATTTAGTTGAAATGTCTAAGTTTCATGTTAAATTTGAAGAAATAAAGTACAATTGAAAATCAATATGATTTCTACAAAATATTAAAAAATTGCACTAAATGATATATATATGTATAGCTATGTATATATGTATGTATATACATATACATATTCATATACATATACATATATATATATACATGTATATACATATACACACATACACATGAATGCATATGCATATACACATACATATAAATACAAATATATCTATATACATATACACACATACACACACATATATATATATACATATATATACATATATATCTCATACACACCTGGGATAGATATATATATATATATATATATATATATATATATATATATATATATATATATGTATATATATATGTATATATATCATATATATATATATATATATATATATGATCTTTCAATAAAATAAAAAATGTTGATGTAAATGTATAATATATTATTTAGACATTTACAAATTTATTAAAATTAAAAAAAATACTTAATGGAATTAAGAATGAGAAAGATATTTTTTTAATTAAATTTTATAAATTATTAAAATGATTGAAATTTAATTATAATAATTAGTTATTATTTTTAGTTATGAATTGGTGATTTATAAAATAATTACAAATCTTCAATATTTAAATAATGATTTCCCATTATGAAAATACTTACTTTTAGAATAAAATTAAAGAGATAAAACTTACTTTACAAATTCCAGAGATTTTTTAAAAGATTAAAATTGATTTTAATAATTATTTTTATTTTTGAATTATTCAATAATGATTTAAAAAATATCTATTTTTTAATATTTAATCAAAAGTTTTCAATATTTAAATAATTAATTTCCATAATCTAAATAATTATTTTTGAATAAAATGAAAAATATAAAATTGCTTTACAAAATTTTCTATATTACTTAGAAATTGAAATTTGACTTTAATAATTTATTTATTTTTTATATTATAAATTAATGGTTTAATAAAATGGTTGAAAATTTTCACTATCTAAATGATTATTTTTTCATGCTCTAAATAATTACTTTAAATAAAATGAATCAAAGTTATTCTCGTAATTGAAGACACAACTTTCAATAACACAAATTTGTGACCCATCACTTTATACCATTATTATATTGATTAAATATTTATAAACAATTCGAAACGATTGCAAGAGAATTTTTACTTTATGGAAAATGATAAATATATTTCAAATACATAAAGTAGTAAAAAATATTAAAGGTAACATTGATGATTGAAATATTTTTGTTGTAAAGTAATAATTTGTAAGAGGTATTTTGAATTTTAGAAATATATATATATATATATATATTTGATTTAAGTTGTGTCATTTATGATATAATGTGATGGTTAAATTTTGATATTGTTATTGCAGTCACCAAGGTTCAAACTATCATAGGGCTATTGTGATTGTGGGTATTGTGTTCTTGTTGATCCATTGTGTTCTTACATTTAAACTTTGACATGATGATGTTGGTGTTCATGCACTTAATGTGCTAAACCATTATTAGGTTAGTATGCTTGTAGACATTTTGCTCCTACTAGACTATTGGGCTTTTGGGTTTAGACTATTTGACATCAAGCAAATTCATCGCCATGACAAATCTGCCTCATGGAAAATTCACCACTAGCAATTCATTGACGTGGATAATTCATTTCGTATACAATTAGAAAATTGATTTACGATAATAAAAATGAAAATATTTTTAAATATATTTTATCTTATTCTAGTAAACTAATTATACAACAATATAAGTCATATCTATTATTTTTACTATTGCAAATATACATATGACAACTATATAATCTATTAGTTGGTATTGTTAGCTAAACTCCTCAAGTAATCACAAACATTGTGTGGTGGAAATTATTCTTTTGCAAAAAATATCAAGGTCTTGTAAATATATTAAAAAATGTTATGCGATGAATTATCCAAGTGATGAATTGCTAATTCATGCTAATGCTATGCATTTATGTCAAAAATGAGGTCTTCCATTTCTAATCTCACTTAGATCAATTAAAAATTATTGTATTACTTCTATATATAAAATATTAAAATGAAATATGTTTTACTTTCAACCACTTATTTTATTTTTTGTGTATTAAATATCATAAGAACAACAATATACATCACAACAGAGAGCTTTTAGTAGTGCCAAGCACAAGTTTTTCAAAAAGAATCCAACAAACAACCTACCCCAACCCCATACATCTTTGGACAACAATTACAAAACAACTACAACCATGCACATGTATATCAAAACGAACCCAACTAACAACCTACCCCAACCCCATACACCTTAGAACAATAATTAAAAAACAAATACAACCCCTTGCTTTACAAATTAGCTTTTACAAAAGGATACATATCATAGAAAAAAATAGATCTAGAAAATCGATCCTTTAAAGGATGGCAATACCCCTGAGTTCTGCATCTTTAAGCTTTAAGAGTGCACCTGCTGTCTTAATTCCTTCTTGAGAGAAATCTTCAACGCTGAGCAGTTGGGGGGGTCCTCCCCATGGCCATCTTTACTTACCTTGTCATTGTATTCCTTCTAGAATAGCTCAAGAGCTTTGAGAAAGACCTCATTGGTGTATTGTGAATCATGTGTAAAGTTGAACTCTTGTATACTGACTAGAAGAATACCATCTTCAATGAGCTTCAAGAATTTTTCCATGGACACCTTAATCATGATAGCCACCTGCACTGAAATATTAGAGAGTGTGAGCCTTTTACAAGACTCAGTAAGTGCATGCTTGACCCCGCTGAATTTTTCCTCATTCCTCTTTTTCAAAAAGACCAAAGGATATCAGTTGAAACAATAATCTAGAACAACATTAGATTTTTGTCAATAGAAGATAACAGAACAATTCTATCAATTCTTAATTTATTCATTTTATCCCATATGCATTGTTTGTAGCAAAAAAGATTCCATACTTCCCTTGCAAACACATAGTCAAAGAAGATGTGCTTTATGGACTCTAGCACTCTGCATAAAATGCAGATCTCAATATCATCTACCTTGTATTTAATTGGAAGCCTTTGTAATAGTAGGAGCCAATGAAAGTAGGCCTTCTTTGGATCAAGCACATTTTCCCAAGTGTTTTTGAAAACTTTTCCCCATTCTTGACTATTTAGATTTGTATCCCAAGTTTTGTTTAGGTGGCTATAGATTTCAAATTGATTGGTGAGGGTATTGTACACCTTTTTTGCACTCAGTCTGGTGATCTTGGAGCCATCAATCCACTTGAAGTCCTTATGCTGATCAGAATCAACCTCATGGTTGGCATTTTTTGGAATCTCCTTACAGGCCTCCCTTATGACAGAGTATGTCCTCCAATTGGAGTTAGGCAACTTCTATTCATTTTTAAGTAGATTCCAATCTTTCAAGCCTTCTTGGTCCAAGATATCAGCAAAATATTTAACTCCTTTATTTTCCCACTTGCCTTGGCCAAGCAACCTTGTTTTAATGCTAAGGGCTTACCATTGTGATAGAGGTTCTACCAAAACAACCTTTGTGCAAAGACTGTATTATTTGAGAAGGCTTGGGAGTTGTAAATATGCTCTTTTAAAAGTTCCTAGGCCTTCCAAAGGCTCTTGAAGACCACAAACCCTACAGGGACAATTGGGTATATACAAAAAATGAGGTCACTTAGAGGGAGCCCCTTCCAAGACTTGGCGTGCTTTGGAACTCCTCTTTCAATCTTGTTCCTGATTAATATTTTCCAAGTCTCCTCGCCCTCCAAATCCCTTGAGATCCACTTGGATGCCAATGCAATTCCCTGGAATCTTAGGTCTTTCAGTTCCAACCTGCCACCAGCCTTGCTTAAACAACACTAGTCCCACCTTACAACATGCTTCTTTTCCTTCCCTTTCCCATCAGACCATAGGAACCTCCTAATCTTTTTCTGGATTTCATCAACCTAATAGCTACTGAAAAACTAGATAGATGCATAGTGTATACTATACGAGGCAAGATTTTTTTGGAAAACCTATACTCTTCTAGCCAAGGATAGGGGTTTCCTGTTCCGATTACTAATTTTCTTGTCTATCTTTGCATGAATCCAGAGCCACATTTCTCTAAGATTGGGGTTAACAGAGAATGGAATACCAAGGTACTTGACTTGTTTTTGAGGGCCACCCCATTGCATACCATATTTAGCCAACCAATCTGGAGGTTCCTCTTTCCAACCTAGCATAGTAGATTTGGCAGTGGAGACCTTTTCTCCAGAAGCGGCAAAGAAAATATCTTGTTTTTTCATGAGGTTTGCAATATTTCTTTCGTCCAACAGTGGAAACAAAGTAGTATCATCTGCAAATTATATGTTAAGGACTTCTTAGTTAGGAAGAGTAATACCTTTTATCCTTGGGATATCATTGTCCATTCTTAGAATAAAGTGTAAAGCATTTGAGGCTATCACAAAAAGTATAGGGGCTAGGGTGCAGCCTTGCCTTATAGACCTCTCCAGAATGATTTCCTCTGAAAGGGTCCCATTAATGTCCACTTGGGCCACTGCATCCTTGAAGAGAGTGTTCTCCATATTGCAAAAAACATCTGGGAACCTGAAGGTACTCAACATTAGCCTAATGAACTCCCACTCTATTCGGTCATAAGCTTTCTCAAATTCCAATAGTACCATTGCTGCCTCTTGTCCTATTGCTCTTGCCCACTCCATGGCCTCCTAGATAGTGATTAGATTTTCAAGTATATATCTACCTTTAATAAACCATGTATAGTTGCTATTTATAAATTTTGGCAGAATATTCACCAGTCTTTTGGCCATAATCTTTGCTAGAATTTTATAGGAGATGTTCAATAGAGTTATTGGCCTCCAATTCTTTATTTGGGATTTTTCACCTTCTTTAGGAAGTAAATTTATAATGTCCCTGTTGATATTTTTCCGAATGCGCCCTTTGCCAAGGCATCTTTATAAACATCATATAAGTCATTTATGATCCACTCACTAAAGTTTTTGAAGAACTCAACCGCGAGTCCATCAGAACCTAGAGACTTGTCATTCTACATTGAACTAATGGCTTGCTTTACTTCCTCTTTTGTAATCTCCTTACCTAGCTCTTGTGCTTCTAATATTGAGATATTCTTTGGGACACTTTCCTTTATCATATTTCTTGCATTTTTGCAGCCTTCCCTCCTACAATTAGAAGTGAAAAGTTGTTTATAAAAATTGCAGAACTGATCTTTTATATCCTCTTGATCTGTGTAGGTTGTCCCCTCCACTTGTATTTATTCAATGTGCTCTTTTATGTTCTTTTCCTTCAAGTATCTGAAAAAAAATTTGAGCCTTTGTCCTCATTTTGTAGCCAGTTAATTTTGGATCTCACTTTGAATCCTTGAATTTTGAAGTTTTGGCTTTGCCTTAATGCATCCTTGGCAGCCCTAAGCCTATTGTCTAGGTCCACATTCTCAGGGGTTTTCTGAATACAACTTTCTATTGCAGGAGCTATTCTTGTAACAAATTTTCTTCTCTTCTTTTGTCAAGGGCTTTCTTTTTACCTATCACTTGAAAAAGAGATTTCCACCCTTTGATGTTCAGGTCCCATCTTTCCAAGGCACTCAAGCCTTTATACAACCCCTGATTGATTTTTCCAAGGGCCCCAATAGCATCCAAGCAATCGTTGTCCTTCAATATAGTTTTATTAAGAATGAAGCCTCCCCCTCTTCTCCTTGCAACCTTGCCACCATACTTTAGCAGAAATCTTGCTTTAATAGGGAGGTGATCAGATAACGTATAGGGGAGGACTTCAACTTTTCCCCCATTTTCCATTGTGTCCACAATGAAGAAATCCTCATTTAGATAAAATCTTTCCAATCAACAGTAAATCCTCCTATTACCCTTTTGGTAGTTGCACCAAGTGAACCAAATACTTGGGTAATCCTTTTTCTAGCCACCAATTGGATCAATCAGTTTCAACTTGGTCTTCATTTTTGACCAAAAAAATTTCTCATTGCCCTTCCACTCCATGTCATTTCCTCCATTTTTGTCTTCCTTGCTTTCAAACATATTAAAATCCCCTCCAATTATCTAGGGAATATTCTCTAGGTTGCACATCCAATTCCAGAGTTTACTCCTTTTACTGTATTCAGTAGGGGTGTAGATTGAACAGATTCTCGCCATTTGATCTTCTAATTTCAAGCTGATCCAGACAACCCTATTGCAAGGGGAGACCCCAGCATTGGATATCAAGTTCTTCCATTTATTAGCAATTAGGATAGCAGCACCACCCTTGCCCCGGTCATACAAGGCGGTAAAGTGAGAATCATCCCTCTAAATGCATCAGAGGTTGGATTCAAGTGAGAAACTAGTTGATTTGAGCTCTTGTAATAGGATCACATCTTTAGCTTTGCACTACCCCACAAATCTTCTCACCACATGCTTTCTATCAAGGGATTCAAGCCCCCTCATATTCCAAGAGATGAGGTTAAGAGACATCCTGCACAGGTGGGTGGTTTAGTCCTTATCAGGCTTTAAAGCCTCAAAACATTTGGGAACTTTGTGATCTACCTCCATCCTTTTAGCCACTAGGATTTAGATGATAGCAATTAACTTTTTCCTCTTGGGCTTCAACAGAGTCTTCAGGTTACCATTCCCAATAGAGATTAGTGCCCCATGCTCCTTTCTTGGCCTGCAATCCCTTCCTTTACCTGCTGAAATGATAACAGTCTCATTTGTCCCCATGGCTGGGGCAATCTTAGATAGTTTTGGTTGAGACAAACTATCAAGTTATGGATTTAAGTTTTCTTTGCAGCTTCCACCTTTGCCATCAAGATTTGACACACCCATACACACCTCAGGACCATCAATTGGCAACAATGGGGTATTAGTATCATGATCTCTGGGTAACCCATCAGTGGAATAGAGTAGGGTGTCAGTGTGCAGGGTCTTGGCCTCAATGGCAGAAACAATGTGTTTTACTTTAGTTGGGCTCCCTTGGAGCAACTTGTATTCAGAGGCAACCTCCATAGCTTTGGTTGAATGTTTACTAGGGCTGCCCCATCTAGTACAACCACCCACTACACTTGGGTCCTTTAACTTTTCCAATGCAAGCTGCTGGGTGTTCTTCCACACCCTATTTGCAGTGCCAATACCCTCTCCTAGGGGCCCTGACATCGAAATCCCCAATTGAAAGTCCCCAACAAACTCCATATTTTTAGAGACATCCTCTAAGGAATCCTCAGTGAATTGGGAGGAGGCATCAGAGAGAGCGTCCCCCAATAAAGAGTCAACCTTTGTGAGGTTGTCATCCAAAGATTGCTCACAAGGGGCTTCAAAGTTTTTGGTTAGACCTTCCTTTATTATATTTTTGTTTTCAATGTTAGATCCTGCTTTAGGTGGCAGATTGTTTGTAGGTTTTGAAATCATGCAAATTTTGGTGGTGTCATCCACAAAATTTTCCATGTTTTTAGAGTTCAAAACTTCTGTCGTCTGGGGGGTCTCCCCACTTGATCGTTCTTTAGTACTGTGGGTTTTTGAGTTTGGACCCGATCCATTTGCTAGGTGGTCAAAGCCATCCATCACCCAAGGTCTACCCTCTTTAGCCAATCGGGCCCCAGGCTCTTTCAACATTTTCTCTTTTTCAATGATAGCGGCTATAGAAACTTGGGGAGGGTTTTTTCTTTTGATAAGAGGGCAATCTTTTCTTGTGTGTCCCTCTTTTTGACACATGTAGCAGGAGTTTAAGCCCCCGAGGATTTCTAGGGGATAGTCTGTGCATCCATATTCCAAGTTTAATTTGAGAATGTCAGGTATTTCTACCTCGGGGTTCAAACCAACAAGAGCCCTAGCATCAGTATGAGGAAGGGTAGCCTTAGCATTGTCAAATTGTAACACCCTCCTATAGGGTTCCAGTAGCAGAGGGATGAATTTCTAGATCTGGGGAGGTAAGTTTTTGACCATGACCCCTCTAGGGCACGATAGGGCTAGAATCTCCCCACTTATGGCATTTGGTGTGTAAGGAAAATCCCTAAAGACATTTTTCCTAATACTCCATAATTGTCTGCCCAAAACCCTAGATTGAGTTTCATGGTTTTTGAGAAATACAACAAACAAGCCTTTTTGAATCATTTTGAAATAGGTAAAAAAAATCCCCATTTTCTTCCCCTAGACATCCAAAAGCCAAGTGTCCTAAAATCTTCTTGCCGAGATCTTTTCAAGATCCACAACCACCAAGAATACACCTACACTCTTTAGCCTATTATCTTTTTAGCCTATTATCTTCTTTAGATAACACTTTGCAGAGCTCAACATTTGGAGAAAAGATGGCAATTCTAGGAGGGCCAGGGGTGCACTTACCTCCTCTATGTCCCCCATCTTCTCTTTCACATCCTACTTCCACCAAGAACTTCACACCTTCCAGGAAATACTCGCTTTCGCCTTCAATAGCCACTTTGAATGACTTCGGCTATCAAGAATCTGAAGCCCCATTGTTTTGACTGGAGTGGATTCTGTCGGGGGGTCCGAAGCCCTAGGCATCACAAAGGAACATACACTAGGTAGAGAAACAAGTGCAGTGGCCACCCAAGGACACCTCCACAGAGCAAAAAATATAGTTCAGCACTGCCACAAAAGGAATGAACCACTGTTCAGAGTTATTCTGTGGAGGAGGACGAGCCTCCTCCACCTGTGTGATTGAAAAATTACACCAAATCCCACACACTCAAAAAACCCTAGTTGCAGACAAAAAAATCAATTTTTAAGGTCCCTCTTTCCATCACCACTTATTTTTTATATATATATATATATAAAAGACTGCAAAATTATTTAATAATATTTCAATAAGTAAAGGTTTGATTATTTTTTATACATGTAGCATTTATTATTTCCTGCCGGTAGGTAGGTATACTTATGCATTCGCCCAGAATGCATTTAATTGCTAGCATTGACCAATCAGATTTTGCCATTTAACATATTACTTATTTTTTTGTATAGTTTGAATTTGGAGAGCTATTTTATATATTGGAAAATTAGCATTTATCTATTTTTCTATTCGTCCGAGTAGCTTTAAAAATCATTTTCGTTTTAAAAAATTTGGGAAAATGCGAACGCATAAATTGATTAAATAAATTTAAGCAAAGGCATAGTTTAAAAGTTGGTGGCTAGAGGTACGTAATTCATGAATGCAGATTAAATGCATTAAAATATCAGGAAATTGCGAGCGCAAAAAAATTGATAAATTAAAATTAAGCAAAGGTATAGTTTATCAAGGTGGCGGGTAGCCGTATGTTATGTATGAATACAATTTAAATGCATTGAATGGCATGTGGCTCGAGGTGAAGGTGCTGGGATGGTTTAGAGGCCACGCATGGCCAGGGTACTTTGGTCATTTAATATAGAGTTAAGTTACTTGGTATGCATTTCTATTACTTTGCGTATGTTGTTTTTGTCTTCTGTAAGCGGTGTTCTGAGGGAGAGTTCTAGCGACTGAGCAGGATATGTTATAGTTGCAAAGTCCAGACCTAGAAATGAGTTATTTGAGGTCATAATTTGGTAATTTCCAGAGTGTCGTTACAGTAAAATGCTGGACAGTGAGGGCAGAAGAGGTAACTTATCGTTTTTAAGTCTATTTATTCAAGAAATGCAAGTAGGGTTTCATGGTGCTTTGAGGCATTTGTATACTTTGATTATAAATTCATATTTTAAACTACTTTTAGTATTGTTTATTCAAATTTCTTGTTGAAATGTGAAGGTTTCATCTGCGTTTGATAGGTATTATGTAGAAATCCTCTTGTTTATTTTACTTCATGCATGTGAGTTGACAATGTGTTGCTTTGAGCTTTTCTGTTGTCATCAAAGCATAAAGGATAGAGGGGTTTTGTTAAAATTCGTCGTTGTTGCCCTACTCTGCATAAATCTGTATATTGAACTACTTTTGGTGTTATCTATTCGAGTCTCTTGTTGAAATGCGAAGGTTTCATCTGCGTTTGATAGGTATTATGTAGAAATCCTCTTGTTCATTTTACTTCATGCATGTGAGCCCTGTAGAGTTTGTATTTTTTTTTATTGCTGCAAAGTGGTCCCATAGAGAGGGCTTTGGAACCAAAATTATGTCAACGTGTGTGATAATGAGAGCTTTTCAACAATGGGTCGATAGTGTGTTGCTTTGAGCTTTTTCGCTGTCATGAAAGCATAAAGGATAGAGGGATTCTGTTCATAGTCATGGCTATTGTCCTCGTAGGCATAAATGCAAACAATGGGAGCATAAAGAATGCAGTAGAAACCTTTTTCCTCCTGGCAAGCATTAAAATTCTGTTAGATGTCATCGTTACTATTTTTGTATCTTTCATTTTACTTCATGCATGTGAGTCGACAGTGTCTTGTTTTGAGCTTTATTGTTGTCATCAAAACATGTGTGATAAAGAGAGCTTTTTAGGAATTAGTCGACAGTGTGTTGCTTTGAGCTTTTCTATTGTCATGAAAGCATAAAGGATAGAGGGATTCTATTAAAAAGTCATCGTTGTTGTCCTTGTAGGCATAAATACAAACAATGGGAGCATAAAGAATGCAGTAGATACCTTTTTCCTCCTGGCAAGCATAAAAATCCTGTTAGATGTCGTTGTTACTGTTTTTGTATCTTGGGGTTATAAAAAACTATGTCAAAAAATGTTGTAGAATCCAAATTACAATGTTGCCATAGAGCACATAAGTAATATTGCTTCATAGAACAGTTTTAGTCTTCATGCAAAAGAGCGATCAAATTCATTGCTAGAAGATTTGTGGTCCAAGAAGCTTTCACAAGTAGTTTGTGTAGTTAATCTTGTTTGCATTTATACTTGTGTCTCTTGAATCTAGAAAAATGCTTGGTAGTGTTTAAATGGTTTTTGCTATTAGTATCCATCGCAGTAAGAGTACTATATAGTGTTATTCTTTTAGGAAAAAACAAAGACATGTTTTTTGTTTTCTAATGAAAGCTTTTTACATGGTGCAATGCTTTTGGTTGAAAGAAAAGAGGTCATGTAGCGGCCCAGCTGTGGCAAATTCTTGAAGCAAGTAGTAGAAGGTGAGTTTCTAGAATGAACCTTCTCCTTTGTTTACAATTGCATATAGTAGACAAAGAAAAGGGTTGATTCAAGATTCTCACTATATTGATTGTACTTGTAATCATATTGTTGCTTTTTGTTACAAGGACAATCTTTGCAAATGGGTATTGTGAGTGGCATATGCTATATGTTTCATAAAAATTAAGCAGCTGGGGTTCAAAAGTAGATCTTCATTTCAAAAAATGAAGCTTCTAAAATTTTGAAAATTGGATTCTGAAACCATATGCATACTTAGATTAAAACTAGTGGCTAAAGGTACATAATTCATTAATGTAAATTCAATGGATTTAATGGCATCTAACTAGACCTGAGGCTGTTTGGATTGTTAATTAGTCTTTGAATATATAACAATCAAAAGAGATAAATAAGTATAATTATCCTTGGCCACATTTAACAAAGTAGCAGTTAGACCTACATAAGGTTGAAGGACTACGCTGATAGAAAAACAAATTTTGGACAATGGCTAGACAATTTGTTGAAATTGGTATAAAAACTTTTATGTAAATGCATTTTCCCTTCTTTTTTCTTTCATTGTACATCTTAAATGGTAGTTGGGTTTTGCATTGTTACAATGCATTTGGATACTTTGATTGTAAAATCATAGTTTAGATCATTTTAAGTGTTATTGATTCAAACCTTCCCTTGAAATACCAAGGATTCATCTAAATCTTGGAAGCAATGTACATTTAACTATAATTATCCTTGGTCACATTTCACATGTTGACCTTTCAATCAAAGTCAATTAACAAAGTAGCAGTTAGACCTAAAGAAGGTTGAAGGACTATGCTGATAGAAAACTATATTTTAGACAATGGCTAGACAACCTGTTGAAATTGTTGTACAGACTTTAAAGCAAATGCATTTTCCCTCCTATTTATTCTCATTGTACATCTTAAATGGAACTTGGGTTTCGCACTCTTGCAATGCATTTGGATACTTTGATTGTAAAATCATAGTTTGGATACTTTGACTGTAAAAAACGAGCTGTCCTATAAAGAAAGCTTTGGAACCAATGAACTGTCATCAAGAATAGAGGAATAATGTCAAATATTATGGTTATTGTCCTCATAGGCACATGTGCAAAATATGGAAGCATACAGAAAGCAAGTTAACTATTCAATAATCCCATGAAACATAGTCTTTGTATGCATCCATGCATACAGGTTTGCATGTATATGTGTGTACATGTAATTATGTATATATGAATACATGTATCTATGTAGCCATGTATGTATGTGTGTATATAACAGATTACTGTTGCATTTGCTTTAAATGCTTTTTTGTGGATGGCGTCTGCTAGCCATCCAGTCATATTGTGGTTCTTGTGCATATTGCTTTTAAAGATATAAGAACTCAATTTCATGAGTTATATTTCATATTGGTGAATTGGAATTTATCTGTTTTTGGAACCCATGGGAGTGGCTTTGTCAAATGTGATTGTTTTAAAGTGCTTGTGAAAATGCAAATGCATAGCTTCATTGATAGCTATGTGCTTTGATGCATACATGTAAATTTATAGGATTCATTGCTATCATGTAAAGGACACATAAATATTCATTCCCCAGGCCCATGTAGTCATTTCAATATGTGCATATATTAAGTGGTCTATTGATACATGGAAATGTCCATCCATGGATACATGAACGCATATATAGTTGTAAGCATGTGATCATGTATGTATGTGTCCGTGTATATATGTATACATCCATGCATATATCAATTCATGTGTGCGTTGGAGCATGTGTGTAGCTATGTGTCTATGAATACATTTTTCTAGTTATCAGTGTCAATTAATAGAATAACACCCATACCTAGACAGTATTCAAGGATTGTGTTGATAGAAAACCATATGCATATCAATATATTAGAGAGCATGTATCTATGCATGGGTGTGTGTAGATGCTAATTGTTCTAAATTTTGGTTGCATATCATTGCATTAAACAATTAAGAATAAGTGCTAGGTAGTTGAAGTAAAATGACCCCATTCAGTTAGTAGATCATTCATACTTGTATTGTCCCATATCTTAATAATTAGGCAGTTGCTGGTTAGCCTTTAAGTACATAGCAATTCAAAGACAAAAAGATTCCAATAAGCCTTGTGTGCATTAGAACTATTAATCAAAGACAATTAACAAATTAGCCCTAGAACACCATGTTTGTGTTAATGTGTTCAATGCCATGTTTTAATGCATGGGTGTATATGGATACTATGAGTTGTGATTTGTACCATTGGGTTGCGTTTACTATTACTTGTAAAGCCAAGTGATATGCAAGTACAGTTCATAGTTCATAGAATGCAAATACATTCAAGGACAATTACAAAGCAAGGTTGTTAGCATCTTGATAAGAAAGATGATGGATACATCCAATTAATGTATTTCACAACATCTTATAAACAATAATTCCTATCAAACACAGATGAAACCTTCGCATTTCAACGAAAAATTCAAATAAACAATACTAAATGTATTTTAAAATATGAATTTATAATCAAAGTGTACAACTGCCTTAAAGCACTATGAAACCTTCCTTGCATTTCTTGTTTCAAAAAGACTAAAAACCGAAAAGCAATATTACTTAGTTGCTCTATGGCAACAATGTAATTTGGATTCTACAACATTTCTTGGCATAGTTTTTAATAGCCCCATGATACAAGAACAGTAACGATGAAATCTGATAGAATTTTAATGCTTGTGAGTAGGAAAAAGGTTTCTACTGTATTCTTTATGCTTCCATTGTTTGCATCTATGCCTACGAGGACAATAACCATGACTTTTAACAGAATCCCACTATCCTTTGTGCTCTCATGAGAATGAAAAAGCTCAAAGCAACACACTATTGACTCATTATTGGAAAGCTCTCATTACTGCACATGTTGACATAATTTTGGTTCCAAAGCCCTCTTTATGGGACCACTTTGTAGTAACTAAAAAAAATACAAACTCTATAGGGCTCACATGCATGAAGTAAAATGAACAAGAGGGTTTATACATAATACGTATGAAATGCAGATGAAACCTTTGCATTTCAACAAGAAATTTGAATAGATCACACTAAAAGTAGTTTCATATATGGATTTACGCCTATGAGGACAAGAACCACGACTTTTAATAGTACCCCTCTATCCTTTATGCTTTGATGACAATGGAAAAGCTCAAAGCAACACACTATTGACTCACATGCATGAAGTAAAAAGCAGTCTAAAATATGAGTTTATGGCTATGAGGACAACAACCATAACTTTTAACAGAATCCCTCTACTCTTTATGCTTTGATGGCAACAAAAAAGCTCAAAGCAACACACTGTTCACTTGTAGTTCAAAAGCTCTCATTATCACACATGTTTACATAATTTTGGTTTGAAAGCCCTCTTTATGGGACCACTTTGCAGTAGTCAATAATATACAGACTTTATAGGGCTCACATGCATGAAGTAAAATGGACAAGAGGATTTCTACATAATACTTATCAAATGCAGATGAAACCTTTGCATTTCAACAAGAAGCTTGGATAAATAATACTAAAAGTAGCTTAAAAAATGAATTTATAATCAAAGTATAGCAATGTCTTAAAGTACTATGAAACCCTACTTGCATTCATGTTTACATGTACCTGGTTTAAACATTTAATCATTGGTTCTTGATAATGGAATGAAATGAACTTGGACATATAGAAATAGAATGATCCCATGGAATTGGAACATCAGTGTTTGGATGCCTTTAACATGGTAGCAGATTTGCATGCATGAGACTTATTTGAATCTCAAATGTCATAGTATATGTGGCACATTAGCTAGTTGGCTTAACATGATAGCTTTTGAACAAGTTAATTCAGTGATCAATCAAGCTAATTGGCTGATGAATTAATTGTGTTCCATGGTTAGTTATAGCTAATTATTGGTCATCTTTATCCTCCAAATTAGTTAGATAGATGTTGCTTATTCACATTTACAGATAAACAATCTTTCTAAACTTTTTTGCGTGCTTTTAATATGAAAAAAGAGCTTTAGAACAAGATATGTACATTCATCTAAGGATCATAAGGCATAGATTTTCTGACAGATATAATGGTTTGTAATGCTCTCATGAATATGCATACCAAATATAGAAGCACAAGCAAAAACATTTAAACTATTTGACATAATTCCTCGAAGAAATGTTGGCTCTTGGTGTGTAGTGAGTTCAAATTATGCAAAGAAATATTTGTCAGAAAAGGATTTTTACAAGCATTCAAGCAAATCAGCCAAATAGCTGGTCTAGCTAACTGTGAATGGAGTTACTTGACTAGTCAATGAAACTAGTTCAATGATATATCAGTTTTCTTGAATAGTTAATTATAGTTAATTAATAAACATCTTTGTACATGAAACCAGTTAAACCAATCATGTCCATTCATATGCAAACAAGGGAATTTCTTGAAAAAGCTTTCTAGACAAGGAAGCAAATGCAATTGCTATGTGGAAACCCAAATTACAAAATCCTTGCCAACATCTTCCTTTCTGTTTCTTGTGCTACAAATATTCAATAGGCTATAGCTGTCCACATTAATATATATCTATGCATGTAGCCATTGATATATGTATCTGTGCAGCTTCTATACCTGTATATTTAAGCATTCATGTATTCAGCTATGCATCTATCTATCTATCCATGTAAATATGTTTCTATGTATTCTTCTACCTATAGATGCATCCATGCATATATGTGTCTGTGTTTCTATGCACAAATGTATACAGGCATCTATCCATGTAGATGCCAATGTATCTATGAATACATTTACCCATAGGTACATGTAACTATGCATCTATGGATACCATGATAGATGTCCACATCCATGTATCTATGGATGCATGTATCAAGTACCTTGGTCCTAGGTCTTGACTCTATAGCAACATCGCCTGTGACTACACAGATGTGCAGAATAACAAAAAATGAAGTGCTCAAAGTAATTACAATTCATCTCTAGTCACTAAAATCTATATTACGTGAAAAAAAAGTAAGAACTTTTGGGTACATGAAGGTCATGAACATTGAACCAATAGTAGGACAGTCACTACAACATTTAAGTTAACCTATGGTGCAGATTCTCTTTTCCATTATCAATTTTATTCCCAATTTCATCCATGAAGAACTTTGTCAACCTGTAGATCCTGCTATTAGCCATTACTTTGATCCATGATTTCCATTTCTTTTATCAATGAATTCCGTATCTTTGATCCATGAAGAACTTCTTCAACCTGTGTATCCATGAATTCTATATCTTTGAGGATATTCTTCATGGATGAAATTGGGAATACAATTGATAATGCAAAAGAGAGTGTTGATCATAGGTTTATTTAAATGTTGTGGTGACTGTCATACTATTACTTTAATGTTGATTGCCTTCATCTACTAAAAAGTTCTTGCTCATTTATACCTTGTTATTTATACCTGTGATATTGCAATGCATATGTCTTATTTTCTTCACCTTGAAATCTCAATATTGAAATACAGTAATAGAAAGTAATCAAGTAATTATAGTAACACAAAATAATTCCAATAAAAACTAATCAAGAGTAATACAAAATACTTTTAAACACCCAGTGTGTTAGAACTGTCAGTGAGTTGTTGTTTTTACAACACTGTGTGTTTTACAGCCTACATAGTATATGTAGCATACCAGCTAATAAGTCCATGTCACATTTTGTTGATGACAATTTAATTTGTCTCATCTGTCTCTGAACCATTGATCAAAGTCAATTAACAAACAAGTCAAATTTGCACTTGACTCATGCAAATTAAGTCAATTCTATCATTAATCATAGTAATAGTAAACAAATGCTTATTAGATGATGTCATTGTTCAAATCCTATTTGCATTTTCTGTTTCCATGTGCCTGGTTTAAACATTTAATTATTGGCTCTTGATAATGGAATGAAATGAACTTGGACAAATGGAAATAAAATGATCCCATGGAATTGGAACATCTATGTTTACATGGCTTTAACATGAGAACAGACTTGTGTGCATGAGACTTATTTGAAACTCAAATGTCATATTGTGTGTGGCATATTAGCTAGTTGGCTTAACATGATAGCTTTCACGCAAGTTAATTCAGTGATCAATTAAGCTAATTGGATGATGAATTAATTGTGTTCCACAGTTGGTGATAGCTAATTATTGTCAAAGCTGTAAATGCCATAGATGAAATGATATGAGTAAAATTCTAGTTTCTGGTTTTCCTTGAAATGCAATAAAAAAATTGCTATAAAGGCATAAGACAAGGTTGTGTAACATATTGCCATTCCTTTATCTAATTTCTTTGGACACAAATGCTTTACACATTTGATTGCAATAGTAACATGTCTACGAAAATGGGACAATAGAGATCATAGTTCAATAGTTTTTAGTGTGAGTGTATATCTATCCTGATACATATAAGCTCAATCTGGTATTTATGAAAACAGTTGCTATGTGCAGTGAAAGAGCTTATTAGTGTTACTATATGCGATATCCATATAACATGGTAAATTGGTACAAGACTAGAGTCACACATCCATAAATACATCTCACATTTTTCTCATGACGATTTAATTTGTCTCATCTGTCTCTGTACCATTAATCAAAGTCAATTAACAAACAAGACAATTTTGCACTTAGCTCATGCAAATTAAGTCAATTCTATCTTTTACTCATTAATGAAATTAACTAACCAGTTTAACAAGATAGCTTTCAAACATGTTAGGTTAGTGATCAATAAAGCTATTTGACTGATGAGTCAGTTGAGTTCAATAGTTAGTCATAGTCATAGCAAACAAATCCTTGTTTGATGATGTCATTGTTGAATTTGCTTTTGTGTCCCTGGCTGCACTTTTGCTATAGCTTGAAGCAATGATGCTTCATGGTTTTGATGATGTCATTGTTCAATTTGCTTTTGTGTCTTTGTCTGCACTTTGGCTATAGCTTGAAGCAGCAATGCTTCATGGTTCAAGTATTATGTGTAATTGAAAACCTTTCTTGACTTATATTCATTGATTAAAATCTGTTTGGTAACCATACTTGCAGTAGTTCTTTAGGCTCGATGCAAAATAGAAATATAGTTTAAATGCATAGCAAAAGCCTGTAGAGGACCATGTGTGCACTTGTGCATTTGGAATTCAAGAACCTATGATAAATAGACTACTAGGTTAACCTGTTTCCAACTGATACTTGTTTCCATTCAATCTAAAAATAAACTAGCTAGTGTATTTTGATGTTTGGACTATTAGTATCCATTACACTATCACTGTCATCCATTGCAATTATAGTTTTGGTAGTTGTTTGCACAAATGTGTTTTCATGCATTGTGAAAGCCAACTTGTACTTCTGGGATAGAATGAAGCAAAATAGATATAAGTAGCAATTTGTTGCGTTGAGTAACTTGTCTCTTGGTATTCATTCAATGAGCACAAATGCTTTTGCTTTGTCACTGTAAACGTCCCCTTTTTACTGATAAAAGCTGTCAGTTTTCTAGCCTATGTCTTTGCTTAAATTTATTTTTTGTATATGTCATCTTGTTCCAGACTCTCATTAAAAAAAGGAATCTCCATATTCTACCACCAAAGAAAATGCATTAATGTCAAAGGAGTTTGAAATTCAAGATAACAAATCTAATAGCACTCACTTGGATAAACTGTTTTCGATTGTGACAATTTTATTGGCTCGTAGCATCAAGGCAAGAATACTTATGCATTTGGTTGAAATGCTTTTATTAGTTCCTGCTGGTAAGCAGGTATACTTATGCATTCGCCCAGAATGCATTTAACCACTAGCATTGACCAATCAGATTTTTCCATTTAACATATTACTTATTTTTTTGTATAGTTTGAATTTGGAGAGGTATTTTATATATTGGAAAATTAGAATTTATCTATTTTTCTATTCGTCCGAGTAGCTTTAAAAATATTTTCCGTTTTAAAAAATTTGGGAAAATGCGAACACATAAATTGATTACATAAATTTAAGTAAAGGAATAGTTTAAAAGTTGGCGGCTAGAGGTACGTAGTCCATGAATGCAGATTAAATGCATTAAAATATCAAGAAACTATGAGCGCAAAAATTGATTAATTAAAATTAAGCAAAGGCATAGTTTATCAAGGTGGCAGGTAGCCGTACGTTATGTATGAATAAAAATTAAATGCATTGAATTGCATGTGGCTCGAGGTGAAGGCGCTGGGATGGTTTGGAGGCCACATGTGGCCAGGGTACTTTGGTCATTTAATATAGAGTTAAGTTACTTGGTATGCATTTCTATTACTTTGCGTATGTTTTTTTTGTCTTCTCTAAGCTCTTATTCTGAGGAAGAGTTTGTAGCAACTGAGCAAGAGATACTTGAGACGATAATTTGTTTTTGTACATAGTTCCTTTCCATTGAAGTGCATTGGGAGGCTGTGTTTCATATGCTTTAGTTCACTATCACTATCACCTTTTTCCTAATGTGTCAGTGCATGTGTGTATGTATGCATGTTTCTATGTGCATAAGCATTTATCTATGTGCATATCTATGTAGACATTTGTAGATGCATATATGCATATATGCATGCGAGTCTAGATATATCTATGCATATATGTATTTATGCATAGATGTATATTTGTATAGATGCATCTATGTGTATATGCATGTAATCATGTGGATGCATATATGTTTATGACCATCGATGCATTAATCTATCTTTACATGGATGTATCTGTACATATATGCAGATATGTATAAATATATGTGTGTGTTGATATGCCTTTTCTACAAAAAAGGTTTACAGTGACAGGGAAAAGGTTGTCATGGTTCCAAAAAAGGACACTTGCAGACAAGCTATTCTAGGCAATAAATAGTTTCTTTTATAAGTTTTCTTTTATTTTAATGTCCATAAGCACATTGGGTTTCACAGTGCTCAACCTATGCTGTTCTTCAAAGACTAGTTCCTTTGATATGCAATTGTCTTTCGTCCATTGTAGCATGTGAGGTCTTAACAATAACTTAGTGCTTATATGCTCTCTAAAGATTACATATCTTCAATTACTGCAGAACTATTCCATAGTGCAAGCTTTTAAGCCACTGTTCTATTAACATGTTCGAGAATAGGACCTTACAAACAATATGAGCACAATGTGTTAAGAGCACTTTACAAACTATCAACCAAATGTAGTTTCCAGATATAAGCCTAAGGTCCACAATTTCTTTCATCTCTCCTGTTGTCATTAAAGCATAAAGCAAATAGGTTTTTTTCGCAGCTTCTAATTTTTGTACTTTTACACAATAATTCACTTCATTCATTAATGAATCAAATTATCTTAATTAATTGATTTTCTTTTTCCTTTTGAAATTTCATATCTAATTAATTAGAAAAGTGCTGAATAGTATTTATATTCATAATAATTAAAACAAAGAAACAATTATAACTATCCTTGTGCACATTTGGCCAATCAAACAAAGTCAATTAAAAAATATGATTCCACTTATTCACTGATAGTATTGGCATACAATTTCCTTGAAAAATCTTGAAATAGAGCATTACTCAAACACCAATAAGGATTTTGATTTGTAACATTCCTATCCAAATCATCTTCATTCAATAGGATTTTGTGGCATACATTAATTGGATGTATCGCATCATCTTTCTTATCAGGATGCTAATAACCTTGGTTTGTATTTCTCCTTGGGTGTATCTAAATGCCGTGAGTTATGAATTCTACTTGCATGTGGCTTCATTGCACAAGTAATAGTAAGTGCTACCTAACAGTACAAAATAAACTTATGCATATGGTAATGAAATGACCCCATTTAGTTATAAAATCAATATTTACATCGCTTTCACTGTTAAGTGATAGCTACTTTGGCATTAAACAATAGCTAGATATTGTTTTTACCAGAACTTAACAGTGCTAGCACAAGTCTGTGTTGTTTTTTGGCTTAGTATTGATTTGTTGCCATGGTCTACTTACACTTTTTTAGGCACTTAAGCAAATATGGGATCTATTCCATTGATTGCTCTTAAAGAGCTTATACCTAACATTGCAATAACATTCCATTGATTGTTCTATATTATAGGGTGCACAAACAGCAATAAGTATTTAGAAATTATAGAAAATGCAATTTGCATTCTAAGAAACAAAAGTTCCTACTTGGATTGTTTCTTGGTCAAATGAAAACTGCATAAGAATTCTATTTTTTTTTTATGAATAGCATAGTATATGTCATTCACTGTACTCATTTGTCTAAATTGTCCTTGTGATAGGGATTAATACTTTCAACTGTATTTAAACAATCACGCACAAACTACACTGGGGAAAATTGCTTGTCCCTATCACAATTTGGACATTTTTACAAGTATACTTGACCGTTTGATAACAGATTACAAGGTCAGTTTTCCAATTTGTCTTTTTGCTTTTCTTGAAATGCAACTGAAATTATTCAATATAATAATTGCATAAAGTTCTTTTCCATGTATTTGTTTTGCCATCTTGTATTCCTCATTTCTTTGAACATAAATGATTTAGAGAACTGCTTCCACATATACAAATAGGAAAATGCATTTTACACAGTTGCAATAGTAATTTATCTTCGAGCAATAGAGCAGGTTTTGCTTATGTGTTAATAAGTTATACTCCCTCTATACAATATCCATATAATAGAATGAACTACTAGCATCCAATTTTTAAACCCTGTTTGCAGTTTCGAATAGCCTTTTCAGTCATAAGTCTTTGTTTTATGTCAACTATTTTTTGCCTATATGCATTTAAGACAATTTTTTTCATACAACTGCTTATATCAGTGGCAAGTTGCTATGCAATGTGCAAGTCAACATATGTTTAATCTTCCTGTTTTACAAATAAATTCCTACAAAGTTAATTTCAAAAGCTGACATGGCATGTGTATAATGAATAATGTACTACTTCACTCATAGACATGATGCAATATTTTTCCATGGTTTTGCTTACATGCAAAATGACATTAACCACAATTTTTTTTTGCTCACATTGCCAATTACACTGTGTGCTTAGAACTTCTTAAGTAAAAGAAAACTAAGAAAAGAAACTATTTATTGCCTCAAGTAACTCATTTCTGGTTCTGGATACTGTAACTATAACAAAGTCTGCTCGATCGCTATAAACTCTCCCAGAACAAAGACTTCTAGAATACAAAAAAAATATGCACAAAGTAATTGTCATGCTTAACACAAATGATTTTAAAAGCTATTCTGAAAAATAGCAAAAGCCATAGATCTTCTTTGATCAAATAATGCTTTTGCATTTCCCTGATTTTCTTTAAACAAAAAAGATTTGTAAAACTATTCTTTACATGTCACTTAATTCATGTTTATCTTAATAGCTTTTAAAATCATTTGTCCTTTGAAAAAAATTAGTTGCTTACAAGTACATAGAAACAAAGGAATCTAATTACATAAAACATTTAAATACCATAGACTGGGATTGGCAATGTGAGCAAAAAGGATTCTTGTCAACCAATTGGTGCATGTGAACAAGGCTACCTAAAAATATTGTTTTGTGTTTGTGGCACTAAAAGTATACATCATGCATTGTACTCATTTATCCACTTTGGAAATGTAACAGGAATAAGTACATACAATCCTGTTGGGGGACAATGGATATCAAGGTCAGGTTGAAGAATTAATACTATTTTCCCCTTCTGCTTCTATTAAATTGTTTGTTGTGTGGTATGTTACATAAGCTTTTGCTACTACTCAAGATCCATTTTCCAACATATGTAGAGATTATTAACTTCCAAGATCCTCGACAACATGATTAATGCTTTCAAATGCTATTGACTAAAAGCACATATGTGATGATGTAAACAGTCATAGATTTTGTAATCTAGATACTAGCATTAGATGCTATTCATAGCCAGCATTTGCTATTCCCAAACACATTAGGTTACACGAGTAACAAAGAAAATGATAGATGTTGACACCTATGAATTAACAAAGCGCCCCCAAATATCAAACATTGACAACGTGCTTAAGGGCGAGGGACTTTGCAGATTGAGTGCCTTTGCATACAATGTTGGTGATTGTTTGTTTGATTCATTATAGCTATTGCTTAACAATTGTTACACATCAATTCAACTACAAAATGGAGTTATAGATTACTTCTTGAATTTCCTTAAAAACAAGGACAAAGAAGCAATAAAATCATACAACTATGAACTAGACCCTGATACTCTATATACATTGCACAAAGTACACGATCCACAAACATATTTCCACATAATGCACTTATCTGCAAAGCCACAAGAAAATTGCATAGAAATTGGATTGTGGGGTGACTTGTTTTGCATTCACTGGATATCTAAATGGTTGAATATAAAAATATCCCTTTGGTCAAGAACAACAGCAAGAAGGTACTTACAATTCAATAGTTCTGATTACATGGAATCAATCTCTATACTATTTCATGACATGGATTCTTTAAATGGACACTTTGAACCATTGTTAGCAATTGAAACACAAAACACAACTTCAAAACAGCCCATAAGTTCGCCTGAAATAAAAAAACTTTGCACAAAGTATCCTCAAATATCAAACATTGACAATGTCCTTAGAGCTGAAGGCCTTTGTAGACTAAGCACATTTGCATACAATGTTGGTGACTGTTTGTTTGATTCGCTTCAAGTGCTACTTAACAACCAGTACACCTCAACTCAATTACGCAATGGAGCTATAGATTATTTTCTAGCTTTCTTTCAAAAAAAGGACAAATAAGCAATTAAATCATATAACAATGAACTAAATCCTACTACTCTATACACATTGCACAAAGTACATGACCAGGAAACATACTTCCGCAAGATGCAATTGTCCGCACAGTCGTGCATAGACCATAGCAAACGTGGATTGTGGGGTGACTTGTTTTGCATTCACTAGATATCCAAATGGTTAAAAATATAGATAATCCTCTGGTCATTGACAACATGAAGGAAGTACTTAGATTTCAATGATTCTGGATATACAAAATCAGTCTCTATACTATTCCATGATACAAACCCTTTGGCTGGACATTTTGAGCCACTTCTAAGAATGAAAGCCCAAAATCTAACTCGCCCATGCTCTACAAGCTTACTCCGACTCAAAAATTTGATCAGAAATCGTCCACAATACAAAAATACTTACTTGACTAAGCCACATGCTTTGCCTAAAAACAAGGAAAATTTGATACCATTTGTCAAAGCAGACAACTTAAAACATAAATCAACAATAAGACTTAATCACCTGAAGAACTTGATTAGAAAAGAAAAACAAAAAGAAAGTGTACCTAGTAGGCCAAAGAAAAAAAATATTGACACCAATAGAAATTTATAAAACAACGATACAAGATACACCAAAATACCCATGTGCAATTTTCCAAGTGCTTTGTCTGTACAAGGACATCAGGATTTTCAAAGAAAAACAAAAAAATTTATACTACAAGCTGCTACAATCAGATTCCTTACAATTCAAAGATTTCATATGCAACGTATGCTATTTTGCATTGAAACAATCCACTATTCCAAAGTACGCTATGCCACAGAAAATAAGAACTAATAGACCATTGTGCTGTGTACAAAATTTAACTCATCTAGAAGAATGACTTGTGTCACTTAGAATTGCATTTGCACAAATTTGGGAACTAGGGTTCAGAAGGTCTCAAATAGGCCTAACAGGTTCTATTATAAATGTCCCTGTTGACATGAACATTGTACAAAAAGCATTACCACAATCAATTAACAACACACAAACAATTTCTGTTTCATTGAAAAGACGCTTGAAATACAAAAATGCATTTCAAAAAGGCATGGTGCGCCCAAATGTCATCATGCAAGCTTTGACTCAATTAACGAGGACACCATTATACAAAATGCATGAAGTCCGCATAAACCAAGAGTGGCAAGAAGTCCTCCAATGCACTGAAGAAAATGAAGACAATAGTCCACAAAATACAAGTGAAACAGAATCAGACAGTGAAATGGAAAATGAAAACCCATCAGAGACTTTGATACATGGATTCACTGAGTCTAGATGTATCCATAACATGGAGGACAAGATTATTGAAATTGCACCTACAGAGAACAAGTATCCAATTGGAATATTTAAGGACATCTATGCTAAAGAAATGAATTTCCCAACTTTGTTCTTTGGCAAACCACGTGATAATGACATTGTAAAAAACTTTACATATCAGAAAATATTACGCTAGGAGCTCTTACAATCACAAAGACAATTTTCATATCATACAACAAACATTTTTTTTCAAAGCTATAAAGGTACTAATACAACAAGTACTGTCTACAATGACAATAAGAATCTGCAAGGGCCAGTTAAAAGGGTGAAAGCTATTTGCGAAAGACGTTAAACACAAACCAAACATAGAGAAAATTCTAAAATCAGATATTGGATACGTTGATTTCAAAAGAATAAGAATCTCTCCAGACTATTCACATCAACTTAAGAAAAATGTATTTGCTATGATTCGACAACTAGGACCACCGACATTTTTCATCACTTTCTCTAGTGCTAAGCAAAATTGGGATCCACTAATTCAAACATTATAAGAGCTGCACAATCTGCACCAATCAACACAAAACCATCAAGAATCTAATCACCCAACACACATTGACAAATTTGAACTAATCAAGAAAGATCCTATCACTTGTGCACATTACTATAAACATAGAATCAATGCAATACAAAAATTGATACTTACAGATGACTCCTTCTTTGGAAATGTCATTGATTACTTCTCAGTCACTGAGTTCCAAAATTGAGGAAATGAACATGATCATTTCCTCATATGGGTTAAAAATGCACCAATCTACACAGAGAAAAATAGCACAGATGTTATAGCTTTTGTTGATAAGTATATTACTTGTGACACTAAAAATTTGGAACCTCCTCTAGCAATGCTACACAAGCACCATCATACAAAGAAATGCAAAAGATCAAGAAAATATTTTTTTAGGTACAATTTTCCTTTCCCACCAATGCAAAAGTCAATTGTACTTTTACCAAAACTCCAAAAGATTGAAGCGATAACTACAAATGCCACTAAAATCTCTTCAAAACTCCAAAAAGCAAACTATGACAAAACATTCACTTTTCAAATGTTCTTAAAAGAATTAAACTTAAGTGACAATGAATACATTGAAGCTTTGAGCTCAACATTAAACAGGCCTACGCTTTTCTTACAGAGAAAACCATCACAAATATGGAACAATAGTTTTTCAAGGAAAATTCTAGATCTTTGGAGAGCTAATACAGATGCACAATTTGTCCTGAATGCATATGCTGCTGCTATGTACTGTAGCTCATATATTGCAAAAGTAGACAAGTCAATGACATATGCATTCAAAATAATACGTAGAGACCACAAGTAAGACAATATTGATGTAATCCGAATGGTGAGTAAACTTGGCAATGCCATGCTTAACTTGCAACAAATTTCATCACAACAAGATGCACATATTGTTCTATCATTGCCATTAAATTACGGTTCAAGAAAATGTATATTCATTTATACATGATCTGATAATGATCGCACATTTATACTATAATCTGTTAAACAATTGAGCAATGAGCCAGATGAATTAGAAAACGTTCTCGTGAAATCTATTATAGACTCTATTTAAAATGCCTTAAAACAATGATGGACATATGTCTTGCAGAATTTGTTTCAAGATACAATAAGTATGGTACTACAATTGAGCCAAAGGCCAAACCCAATGTGATACAGTTTATCAATTTCAACAAACACTTTGATATAGATAATCATTGTAGAGAGAAATTGGTTCTCTATGTTCCATTTATCATTAATGTGAATACACTCAAACAAAAATTTGAATCTTGGGAACATGCATACATGTACCATGCACAAACCATTCAAACAAACAGTGCAAAGTTCGTCCACAACACAAACTCTGCATGGGGTGACATTGACAAAGCTATTAATGATGTTCAGTCTCTTGAACATGAAAAGCTCATTGACCTGCCAATGCAAACAAAGCTTTCCCATAAAGAACTATATGACATTCAAATAGACCTTCCAAACATAGGTCATTCTAACCCAAAGACCACGTACTCCAATGGATTTGAAATTACAAAGCACCCACAGATTACAGATAACAATGAATACTACAAATTAAGATGAATGTTAAATAAAGAACAACAAGCAATTGTTAAGGATGTTCTCATAAAAAATATGAGAAATCCACAAAAGCCATTGCACTTGTTTTTGACTGGAGGAGCTGGAACAGGAAAGACTTTTACGGCAAAAGCCATCTACCAAGCTCTCATTCGCATGTATAGCAATTCTGTTGACAATAATACAAACAAACCCAAGGGCTTATTAACTGCATATACAGGTAAAGCAACATATAACATAGGCGGATTCACATTACCTTCAACATTTCACATACCTTTTAATACATCAGAATTCCTCCCACTAAACACTGACGTACTTGACACTATGTCAAAGCACTATGATCAATTGCACATACTTCTTATAGATGAGATATCATTAGTTGGCTCAACATTCTTACGGTATATTGATAGAAGACTACGAGACATAATGCAAATGCCTACAACATACTTTGGGAACCTTGACACCATATTTTGTGGTGACCTTTACCAGGCACAACCTGTCCTTGACTCTGTGGTTTTTGAAAATAGGCCTTCTCCAATTGAATTAATTCCTTATAGTTTTTGGAAAGACCACATAAAATGCTATTCATTGGTGACTACCATGAGACAAAAAGATGAAATATTTATTTCAATCCTTAATAGAATACAAGTAGGCATTCAAACAACTCATGATATAGACCATATCAACAAAATTTGCTTTCGTCCTGTACCATTAGATCCATTGCTTCCACACCTTTTCTGTAGGAGAATAGATGTTCAAGCACATAACAACAAAATGCTATCAATCATTCCAACCCAAATGATTGTGCTGGATGCGATAGATGAAGTTAACGAGGACCTTAATGCAATACGAATGTACAGTCACACAACAACACTCCCATCACAAATATGCTTGAAACCAAACATTCTTGTTGAGCTTTATGTAGGCAATTACAATGTTCAAGATGGCCTTGTCAACGGTTCAGATGGACTTTTTAAAGCATATACATCACAAAACAATATTGATATTGTCTAGATTAAATTTAATGACCCATCAATTGGACATCAGGAGCACACAAAACTAGCACACTGCTATTCTGCTATCATTGACAAAGACTGGGTGCCTATACAACGCATTGCTAGGCCAATGCAGAAAATAATAATAAACAAGAAAATTACAACTAGAAAACAATTCCCAGTACAAGTAGCATGTGCACAAACCATACATCGATCCCAAGGATTAACATTGGAGGCCTTGGTTTTTGACCCCACAGACATTAGACAACATGGACTAACCTATACAGCTCTATCACAAACAAAATCAGTAGAATCATTATTCCTGTTACAACCTTTAACTTCAAAAAACTTCAAAGTTAAAGACAAAATACAACTAGAAATGTCTCGTCTTCAGACATGTGCACAATGGAAACTTGATAATCTAAGCACATGTTCAAAAAGCAAATCACATATGCTCCTATGTACATTGAACACTCGTAGCTTGAAAGCACATGCAGAAGACATTGTCAATGACTATAGCATAATGCAATCTAATATCTTGTGTCTCCAAGAAACACATATGCATCCCTTTGAGCTAAATACCTTGTTACAGAATTTTAATAGCTCCTCTGTACATAACATCCATGGCATAGCAACTTTAACCAAGAAACATTTTCTCTTGTCAAAAACAACACACCATGAAACCTCAAATATTGAAGCTATCACATTAACAATAATGCTATCTAACAATGAACTCAATGTTTGTAATATTTATGCAAGACCTGCAATTGCCATAGATGAAGTAATTGCAATCTTGCAAATAATTATTGGATCCACAAATTTAGAAAACATGTTGTACATTTTAGGCGATTTTAATGTTGACATATCTTCAGACAGCAAAAACAAAAAAATGCGTCACAGTTATATGCAACATAACAACATACAATTTGTCTTCAACCAACAACATAGCATGGGCAACTCAGTCATTGATCACATTTGGTCCAACACGACTACAAATATATGCTCTATCTATATATCGGAAGCATAATGGACTGATCACAATCCAATTTTCCTAGAATTGCATATTGCACAATAGAAAAATTCAACTCTATAGAAATTATAGCCTTATATTAGTTTTATGCATTGCAATGTCTTTTCCAATGCTATATCCATTATTTGCAGGATATCTATGGATGAAACTAAAAGATAGTCAAAGAAAATGCAACCCACGCAAGAAGAATCAACACAAGGGTAAAGTGCTCATAGTATTATTCCTTCAAATTCATTCGCCCAAATCACAAATATTCAAATACTATTGTTCCAATTCTTTGCAGGACACCAAAAGATGTATCAAAAAGACAAGCCAAACAGGTCCAAATTGCACAAGAAGAGTCAACACAATGGTAAAGTACTTTGTTCTACAATGTACCTCCATTTGTCCAACTTGCTAATATAAAATTAGCATTCAATTGACATTATCCTTGTTCCTCGTAGGACAAGAGTCAAGAAACCTAGGATTGTTTCAATCGAACAACTAAATGCAACAAGAGCTAGAGACACCTTCCAAGGTGATGTCCTTGTTTTCTACAGAGCAACATTGGACAAGGATAACAAAACACAGGAAATGCTACGTGCTGATTTGACAGATCACAAAGAAGAAATGACAATCACGTTAAATAATAGTGGAAATCTTGTTTACCAACATGAGCCTAAAATAGTCCCGGGATCAGCTATTTCAATCTCAGATTTCCAAGTTGCACCTAGAACAGATTATGACAGAGGTGACTGTGATTGCATTCTAATTTTAACAGCCATTAGCACCACTGAAAACATCCCCCACCTCTGTCAGGAGAACAAATTCATCCCAAGTACAACTATTGGCCAATTGCTTACAACTGTTAATGAGTACCCAGCTGGCACAATAGCTGCACTCGTAGTTGGTGCCAGGAAAATGGGTACCTAATTTGCAATTGACATCAAAGATGGCCACACTGACATAGATAGGGCACAGGTATTTCAGTCTACAGAAATTTTGCCTTTTCTTTCAGTTTCAAGCTTTTAATGTTCTATTGTGGCCTCTATAACAATTTCCATAACAAAATCTAATCCTCTCATTGAATTGCAGTTGCTATTACAGTCAACGTATGAGCAACAATACTTTGTACTCGAAGACCACTTGCATACAAATAAAACACCTGCAATGCTTTTCAAGAATGTTGTGAGGAAAACAAACCAAAAGAACACATTTCATACATGTCGATCAACATTCATTTGTACCTTGAATGACAAAAGAAGGTTGGAAAAGCTCAACAGCCTACTACACTCAACTTTCAAGGTAACAACATTCTTTTTAAATAAATCTAGTGCATTCAAACTTGTTTTTTTGTCTCCTCTAATAGTTTTGAACCATATTCTATAGGTTTCTGGTACTCTAAAAGTAGCAAATGCATTTCCAATCCATTTCATGCATGTTGTCCAAAATGCAAATTCAAATTTACTGCTTATGGCACACTCCAAGAGAAAACTTCTCACTGTAAACAGTGCAACCAACAAGTCAATTATACATTTTGTTTACAACTTAAAACTAACATAACAACCTATGACAATCAAACAATTCAGTCTTCAATTGACCAGGCCACCATGCACCATCTATTGCCCACACTGCAAAGGCTCAGCTATGAAGACTATATCAAGGAAAAGTCAGCAGTGATATTCATCCTACGGGACTTCAGTACTGAAGGACATTTTAGCCTTGACCAAAACAATGCCATTGTTGAAGCCATTTGCATTGAAAAATAGACAGGAAACATCACCAGAAGGTAATAAATTCATTCATATTTACACTTTCTTTGTTTTGAATGAGTACCTCAAATCACTATCCATATAAACTATGTTCCTAATATATAGCATTTTGTTGCCTTTACAGGAAACTAGGAATAGAGGAGCAGAGATTTACATTGTTCAGACTTTTACTTTTTTTCCTTTCCACGCTCCAAGAAACTAGGAATAGACGAGCATAGATTTACATTGTTCAGACTTTTACTTTTTTGCCTTTCCACGTTCCAAGACATTTCACTAGGTCTCACATGTTAAAGATAATTTTGGTTTTAAAATACTCTATTGCTATTATACATTTAGACACTTCTATAGGTTACTATGTTAAAGTCTTTTAGAATATGGACATCTGAAACTCTAATTTTGTTTTTGCACCTACCAAGACAATGGTTCTCTATGTACATCTGACATATATGCTCAATAATTATTATTCCTCGATGCATAATGCCATTCAAACTATATAGTTTAAATGTTCCCTTTTGCATTCTATGCTTCCTAGCTTCTCCAATATTTGCTTTCTGATTCTTATGTTTCCAAGAATTTATGGTGACCAAGTAGAAGTAGTTATGATTACAGACCATAGACCCATTACCAAGTTACTTGAGACACTAAATGGTTATTTTTGTTTAGCTTTTATCATTTTTATGCTATTACTATAACCAAGTCTTGTGTTTGCTTTAATGCATTGTACTTTATAGTCGCTTTTCCATCATGCATTCTAATGTATGGCATACACTCCTGTATACACAAATCCATATGTTGCTTACGTTGCATATATGCATATTTACATGTATATATGTCTCTATGTCCATGTGCACATATGCACATATTCATGCGTCCATGTAGTCATTTAAGCTTCTATGTATTCTTGTATGCAACTGCGTATACATGTGTCCATATACTTATGGATCTACCACTCTAGCCTTGTACCAAATTATTATGTTATATGGATATTGCATATAGTAATACTAGTTAGCTGTTTCACTGTACATAGCAGTTGTATTCATGAATTCCAGATCAAGCTTATATGTGTCAGGGTAAATATATACTCACACTAAAAACTATTGAGTTATGATCTCTATTGTCCCACTTTCGTAGACAGGTTACTATTGCAATCAACTGTGTTAAGCATTCGTGTCCAAAGAAATTAGATACAGGAATGGCAATATGTTACACAACCTTGTCTTATGGCTTTATAGCAGTTTTTTCATTGCATTTCAAGAAAACCAGAAACTAGAATTTTATTCATATTATTTCGTCTATGGCATTTACAGCTTTTCCAATAATTATTACAAGCATAGAGTTCAGTGTTGAATAGTTCAATTATTCATGTGATTCCTCCAACATTGTTCATGCCAAATTCTATATGTTTCCATATTTTGCATATGTGCCTAGGAGGACATTAACTATAGCAGGTCACAAATTTCCTTTTTCCTGTATGCTTTCATGATAGCAAAAAAGCTCATAGCAATTGCAAAATCTAGGTTTTGATAGCACAGGCTTACAGAACACAAAAACAACACACACAAAGTAATAGAAATGCATAGCAAGTAACTTAACTCTATATTAAATGACCAAAGTACCCTGTCCATGCATGTTCACCAAGCCACTCCAGCGCACTCACCTCCAGCCAGATGTCATTTAATGCATTTAATTTGCATTCATGCATTACGCTTACATTTTCCTGATATTTTAATGCATTTAATCTATATTCATGGATTATGTACCTCTAGCTAACAACTTTCAAACTATGCCTTTGCTTAAATTTATTTAATCAAATTATGCATTCGGATTTTCCCGATTTGTTAAAACAAAAATGATTTATAAAGCTACTTAGTCAAATAGAAAAATAGATATATGCTATTTTGCAATATATAAAATAGCTTTTCACATGCAAACTATACAAAAAAATTTGCAATATGTTCAACGACAAAATGTGATTGGCCAATGCTACCAGTTAAAAGCATTCTAGGCAAATGCATAGGCAAATTAAAGATACATTCACAGAAAAGAGCTTTTCATTCTGAATCCATATGCATACTTTGATTCAAACTAGTGGCTGAAGGTACATAATCCACTGATGCAAGCTCAATGCATTGAATAGCATTTGACTAAAAGGAACACTGTTTGCATTGCTAGTTACTCCTTGAATATATAACAAGGTTCAAGGGAAAAATTGTCATTACCACACATGTTAACATAATTTTCATTCCAAACTTCTCTTTATGAGACCGCTTTGCAGTAATCATGCATTGCATACATCTACTTGCCACCTTGATAAACTACGCCTTTGCTTAATTTTAATTAATCAATTTTCGCGCTCACAGTTTCTTGATATTTTAATGCATTTAATCTGCATTCATGCATTACGTACCTCTAGCCGCCAACTTTTAAACTAGATGCCTTTGCTTAAATTTATTTAATCAATTTATGCGTTCGCATTTTCTTGAATTTTTTAAAACAAAAATGATTTACAAAGCTACTCGAATGAATAGAAAAATAGATAAATGCTAATTTTCCAATATATAAAATAGCTCTCCAAATTCAAACTATACAAAAAAATATACATAATTACATGTAAACATATATACATGTAATCCTGTATACGTGGATGCATACAGAGACTATGTTTCATGGGATTATTAGAGAGTTCACTTGCTTTCAATATCGTTCCATACTTTGCATGTGTGCCTATGAGGACAATAATTACAGTATCCAAAACCAACAACCAGTTACCTAAGGCAATAAATACTTTCTTCCCTCAGTTTTATCTTGTTTTGAAGGTTTAAAGCACACAGTGAGATTGGCAATGTGACCAAAAGAAAATTGTGCCTCACTTGCTCATTCGTTTCAAAGCTCTCTTTATAGCACAGTTGTGCATTGCCTCCAAGAGTCAGATGAATCTTTGTTATTTCAAGAAAAGATTCAATTGGATCACACTAAAAATGATCTAAACTATGATTTTATAATCAAAGTATCCAAATGCATTGTAGCAATCCGAAACCCAACTTCCATTTAACATGTACAATGAAAAGAAACAGAACGAAAAATGCATTTTCTTGAAAGTTTTAAAAGCTATTTCAATAGATTGTCTAGCCATTATCCAAAATATGGTTTTCTATCAGCATAGTCCTTGAACCTTCTTTAGGTCTGACTGCTAGTTTGTTAATTCACTCTCATTGAAAAGTCAAATTGTGAAATGTTCCCAAGGATAATTATACTTATTTAGCTCTTTTAATTGTTATATATTCAAAGACTAATTAGCAATCCAAACAGTCTCTAATTTAGTCATATGCAATTCAATGCACTAATTTTGTATCAATAAATTGTGTACTTTCAACCACTGGTTTTAATCAAAGTATGCATATGGATTCAAAATCAAACTCTCAAAATAAATGCACATATAAATGTGTCTTTTTCTTCATTTCATAATGTATCTATGTATCCATAAGTGCATTCATGCATATATCGGTTTGTGCATATATCTTGTCATTTCTTTATGCATTTGTCTATATATGTATGACTGTATCTATGGGTACATGTATACCTTGATTTATGTATATATGCACCTATGAATTGCATAGACACATCCATGTATATATGCATTTATCAATAACTTGCATGGATACATGTATATATACATCTATGGACTCATGCACACATGTATATATGACAGCTCATTGGTTCCAAAGCTCTCTCTATAGGACATCTGTGCATTGCCTCCAAGACTCAGATTAATCCTTCGTATTTCAAGAAAAGATTCAAATGCATAACACTTAAAATAATCTAACCTATGATTTTATAATCAAAGTATACAAATACATTGTAACAATGCAAAACCTGACTTCCATTTAAAATGTACAGTTTCTATCCTCATAGTCATTCAAGTTTCTTTATGTCTGATTGCTACTTTGTTAATTGACTTTGATTGAAAGGTCAAAATGTGGAATGTCCCCAATGATACTTATACTTATCTCTTTTAATTGTGTACCTTCAGCCACTATTTTTAATCAAACTATGCATATATAAATGTGTCTTTTTTCTCCATTTCATTATGTATCTATGTATCCATAGATGCAGCCATGCATATATCGATTCATGCATATCTTGCCATATCTCTACATGCATTTGTCTATATACGTATGATTGTATCTATGGGTGCATGTATACATTGATTTATGCATATATGAACCTATGAATTGCATACACACATACATCTATATATGTATCTATCAATATTTTGCATGGATACAAGTATATATGCATGTATGGACTCATGCATCCATGTATCTATCTTTGTCTTTAGCCAAATGGCCCCTGATGGCCAAAGTATCCTAGTAACCCATGGCCATCAAGCAATTCCAGTGCCTTCCCCACTAGATACATGGCATTTAATGCACTTGCTTCAATTATTTTGACCCCCCCATGTTTTCGCTTTTTCCTAATATTTCAATGCATTTAATTTGCAGTCATGGATTATGTATCTCTACTCGCTAGTCTTCTAGACTCTGCCTTTGCTTAAATTTATTTAATCAAACTATGCGATCGCATTTCACTGATTTTCAATAACATCAATAGTTTATAAAGCTATTATGATAAATAGAAACAACTGAATGCTAATTTCCCAACGTTGATTTATCAAAATAGTACTAGTTTTCCAATATAATAAAATTAAAAGTTATATGTTGACATACATTCATGCATATTGTCCATACATGCATATATGCATATATGCCTTCATCCACATTTGCATATGCATATGAATACATCCTTCCATGTAAAATATGCATTTGCACCTATATCCAAATATGCATACATCCATGTATACATGTGTTCATATCTCCATCTCTCCATGTAATTCTATTTTCTATGTATACATGTGTCTACTAATGCATCCATGCATATATATCTCAATAGCTCTACGTATTTTTTCTTCCATGTATTTAATGTTCTCCACTGCATCAGCATTTACATGTTATCTTTTTTATGATCTTCCATATTTATTTTTTCCATAGTATATGCATAAGAACTTCCACTTTGTTTTCTATTGTCGCATTTCGAGGAAGCTCAAGGACCTCAGTACCTTGTTCAATACGAGGGAGAGTTAGAAATGCAACATGGGTCTTCTTTTTGTGTTTATATTCATAGACTTAGCCCTATGATGATTTTTAAAAGCATAACCAATACCAAACTAGACATTCTTCCACCCCTTGTTGCAAGAAATAATCACTTCATACCCTATTAATTCCATTCATTTCCATTTCCACCCTTCCACGTCCTTTTCTCTCAAAACAAATAAATTTAAAAATCCAGTTATTTGCTTGCCTTGCATCATACCAATGTGTTGCGTTCCTTTTTTCACTAAATCTAGCTCTCTCATTGAAATTTTCATTTCTTGAATTTAATTGTAAGCATATAACTTGCAAATGATAAATTCATACCATCTACATTTCCATTGATTCTCATATCCACCATCCCATAACCTTGCTTCCCATGTCAAATACTTTTCATAACTTATTCATACACCCTATTTCCATCTCACTCTTCTCTCAACTCGCTCCCTTTCTTCCAACTCCATAACTCATTGTTCTTTTTCACACTCACATTTCTTTATCTCTCTACACCTAAAATATACCCTCATCCATCACAATAAAATTCACACCATACGAAACAATGAAAAAGATGAAGAAAATATCAAGATTATGCAATTAAACACTGAGGGCTTTGAAAATTGAAAAAAATATTAAGGTTATGCAATTAAACATTGAGGGCTTTAAAAATAACTATGACAACATAGAGTTGTCCTCTAGACTTCCTTTGAAAATGTTTTCTTCTATATCCTGTTTATATATCCTTAATACACTTTGTCAAAAAACAATAATGTATTGTTCTTTAGTTTCAATCATAAATGTTCTTTTTATATCTTTCAAATGCTATTTGTTTTTGACATTCTCTAGCTTTGTGCACATAGCCATATATATTCTTGTTTACTTACCAACTTACATGTACACATGTACACATAGATGGTTGCATTCATGTTTGTCTTCATCCATACATTTATGCATTTCTTCGATATATGTATTGCTAATAAATAGTTAATCTTCCTTGCTTTCTTTCATTTAATACTGTAAATGCAAATTGAGTCTCACTGTTAAAATACAATTGTATTCAAGAGTTATTTCCAAAATGTCTTTTCTAAATCGTATTTGTTACAAATTCCTAAAAGCACATATGACCATTCCTCCAAGCCTATAATGTATATTTAGTTTTCACAAATCTCTACATGTATCCATCCAGTCAAATGCATTATTAAATATACTTTATACACTTGTTCCATAAACACTAATGTATTGCTGCTTTGTTCCAGTCAATAATTTTTTTCTATTTCTTTTTTAAATTGCAAATTGTTTCTGACATTTCAAACTTTATGGACACAGGCATATATATATACTTCTTAGCATACCAAGTTAAATGGACACATCTACACATCTGTGCATGCATGTCTTTACATGGGTCCATATTTTAATGTTTTCCTTTCATATATGCATTCATACTACCTAGTTTATTTCTCTTCTTTTCTTTTATTTAATACTACATATGCAATTTCAGTCTCATCACGCTTTCAAGCTTGCTTAGGTGCCAGCGATGCTTTTCAATCTTCTGTGCATTCTGTGCACATTGGTACATGTCTACATGTATCCATGTGTACTAAAATGCTTCAAGCATTGTTACAAACACTGTAACATTATTTTACTGTACATTGTTATAATAATTTAATGTTTAGATGCAATATATGAATTTTGATTTAACTCATCATGTTGTAATCCACTCATAACAAAAATGTAATATCTAAAATTGCAAATTTTCAAAATAAAAATAAAAAATACTTTGGAAGAATAAATATGGTTTTCATGTATATGATTCAATTGAATCTTAATAACAAGATAACCATTGTTATTCTGTTGCTTATGATATTCACACTTGGTTTTTAGCCTCTAGACTCTTTGGAATTGGGCCAACGCCCTTGTTTTGTTGCTTTATATGTCAAAAATGGGAGAATGTTATGATTCAATTGAAAATTAATGTATGATTATATGGTGATTTGAAGAACACATATTATTTTCACTTTATATTTTTTGCTAATATGCTTTTTATTTTAATTCAAATTGAGTTTAGTTGTGAAAATGGGGAAACTAAAAGCAAAATAAAACAAGTGTACAAAATAATAATATTTTACTATTGAAATAACTTATTTTATAAACTAGGTTTTGTAATTTTCTGTGCAAGGTGCTCAATTCTGTTGACTAAATCCTCACAAAATATTATCCATACCTAGATTATGTATATTAAGATGTGATCAAATTAATGATTATTTATCTATATTTTATTAGTGATTTTTATCAACACCAATATGTTAAATGAAAGCACAAACATGAAAATTTTAGTGGGGAGACTAGAAAACAAAGTTTTACAACCAAACAACCATGTCCACTATGTTGTTAAGTGTAATTTTGATACACAAACCCAAAATTTTATATAGATTGTTTTTTTATTATTGTGTATGATTTGAGACATATGTTGTTGTATGATGTATTCATTGAATAAATTGTTACGATGGTTTATTATAATGAATGCGTGTATTTTCCAACTTAGATTGGTGATATATTCATGCCTTACTGAGCTAAAAAAGTTGTGTGCTTTTATGGTGGTTGGTAAGATAAGATAATGATGGGTAGTCTATCTTGAGCTTACACAACACTTGATTATTGTATTACTAGTAATAGGTTAAATATCTTGGTTACCATGGGAGTTACTATATTTATTTAATAGTAGGAGAAGTTCAATTTCCTTTTTCTTTGATAGATAAATCCTAGCCTCATCTTCTCTACTCAATATTAACATATATAGTAGTTCACTATCTTCTTAATATTAGCTAGCTAGAGAATGGAAGATACTTTTATCACTATAGTTTTCCTTCTTTCTTATGTGAGATTGTCAATACATTAGAACACTGCCTAATTGGGAAATAGATCTTTGGTTGGTTGGAACACATAGGGATTCATGTTATTATAGCTTTATAAATTATAGAGGTCAATGTCTATCTTGATTCTTTCTTATCTTGAGCTCTTTGTGTGCTATGATTGCAATATTCGTCTTTCCTTGGTTTATTGATATATGTGTTCTTTTATTTCTTGTGACTAATTTTATTCCACATGTTTAAATAAGGGATTGTGCTAAGGTACTAGGAATACATGTAGTATGGCATACTATTATTCTACCTTAAGAATGTGTTGATTAATCAAAACACATGGAATTAAAGGATATGTGCTTTGGTAGTATGAGATAGAAGTAGTAATCATTTACAGGTCTTGCAAATGGCCTTGAGTGCATAGTGTTAGTTAACTTTAGTTTAGATGCAACACTATTATAACTTTAATAATATTATTTGTATGAGATTCATATATTCTCTTTGATAATTAATGTTAAAATTAAAGATAGTTTTTTATTGCATTTTGAGCCCTATGTTACAATGTGAAGAGATTCTACTTGTACTTTGACACTTAAGCACAAGGGTGCTTTTGAACTCCTACATCCTTATCAAGGGAATTTGGTATCTATACATAATAGTAAAGTTTGGAGTAGTCTATAGTTTTGATACCTATGATCCAAATTACCATTACCAAATGAAGTGGCTTAATGTTGCAAAATATTAAACTTCTAGTGCGTAGGATTACACCAACACTATTTTAAAGTACTTTAATATGGAATTTATCTAAAGCATGGCGTAGTTTTGGTATATTAAAAATAAGATATTACATAGACATGTTTTAAATCTTATTTATAGAAAAATCAATAGCTTTGTATAATACTAATCTTTTTACTACATTACAAAAAACATTCATTAATCTTACAAAAAGTTTATACTCAAATGAGCTATCCCTATCAATCTTCCACCTAACACTATTGTTTCTATTAGCACCTGCATATTGTCATATGATAAACTAAAATAACTCAATTGTATTAAATAACTCAATTGTATTAATCAAAAGGTTTTCTAACAAGAAATAAAAATATAAAACGTTGACCTAGTCATAAACACTTTATTTCTCCAGTTTCCTTTCATTTAATACTGTAAATGCAAACTGAGTCTCTTGCTTTAAGGCTCGTTAACATGCCAACTATGCTTCTCACTCCAATATGCATTATCTGCACATGGATGCATCTATGCATTAATGTCTCATGCATTCTTACAAATCTTTCTAATTGTTTGCATTCAATAATTAATAGAAATTAATCATGCATTCTTTCTTCCTAATTAAGATCATAAAGAATCTACCTTCTCACAAATCTATACATATACACACAAAAAAAACAAGATTTCATTGCTAAAAAAAACTCCACGTATACATGGTACCCATAAAAAATAAATCACCTTGTATCCATCCACACATGCTCTTTGTTCACATGTCCTTATGGACCATGTTCCCCATGAACCCTACAAAATTCCATGCATTTGTGCGCTTCTAAAAATAGCTTCTAACTTTTCTAGCTACTTTCAATACATTAATATTCCTATTTGCTATCTAGAAACTTTTCCTATCTCTGAGCTATATGACTTTTACCTGTCGGCAGGAACTCGACGCTTGCGGCACTTGTTATAATTAGCTTTACGTTTTAAGCTTGTGCCACCATATCATCATAGGATTTCCCTAGATCTTTGTGTAGAGTAGTAATTATAACAAACATCCATACACTTTGAACAACTAAAAGTAAAGAATATATGCATAAGTAAGATACTTCTAAAATGGTGCAATATCATATATTATACATTCATAAGGAGTGTAATATTATTACATCATAATAATTTTGTGGTTATGGTCTTTATGAGTGAATTATACATTTATTCTTTTAAGCATTCACATGCTAGTCCTTCCAAATTTTTTGATAAGAATTTTATTTGGAATGATATGTTGTGTTAAACATATTAAATATTTTTCTTATGCTTTTGCTTAAATTACTACTTAAGATTTTAGAATTGAAATTAAGATTTTCGGGTAAGTTGAGTTATGTGATTAATAGTATATGTTTATTTAAATTAAAAAATAAAAAATAAAAAATAAAAATTTCTATCTTAAAAATATAAAATTATATCAAATTCATTATTGAAGTAAGTGATAGATACATTGCACTAATACTATTTCAAGGGATTAAAGAATGACTAAATATTAGTGTAAATAAAAATAATTTTATTTTAAGTTTATTTATAGTAGTTAAATAAATGTATGTAGTCAAGCATGACTTAATTTATATTAAAAAAATATGTAAATTATCAAAATATTAATTTTTATAAAAAAAAATTTGTAAGAGATAGTTGTAGTCACTTTTTATGAAATAAATGGTGAAAGTATGAGTTTGACGTAGTATAGAATTAGATGATTTTGTACAATAAAATTATTTTTCATGTTTTATGTGTTGTTTAGACTTTTGTGTTCAGTTATAATTCTCTTTTGGTAAATTTTAGGTATGTGCATTGATTTCACATAGTGTGAATCTAAATTTTACTCTATCGATCTAGTCTAGCTAAGTTTTTATATCCACTAGTTAATTCATCTATAAATATTCTCTTTGTTTATTATTAAGGATTATTAAAACTTTAAAACTCCTTATGGGAGATTGCTATCACTAGGGTCAACTTTTCCTAGATTGGCCCCCTTTTTGGACCAACTTTATGGTTGTGAAAATGATATGCAAAACATTATATAATCATGCAAGCAATCTAAATGTTGAATCTATGAAATATTATAATTCTTTTTGGTGATTTAATTGAGGTGTTCTAGAATGATGTAAACAATAATTGATAGATTCTTTCATGTCCTTGAATAAAAAATGATGCACATTGAATACTTTTAAATAGGAGTACATATCATTAAATTATGTGCTACATTTAACAAGTTAGTTAATGCACCTTGACATTAACCTAGACAAGGAAATATTAATATTGATGCTAGGAAGGAATGACTCCAAATAAGGAGTCTAATGAAAGTTAGATGTGTGTGAATATATGTAGATACAGATAAGATATGGTTGAATGTGTAGTAATAAATTTAAATGGAGAAGGATAGTCTATCAAGTTATGCTCCCAACTTTGTACAAACTGTGTCATTTTTTATGAATATGTATTTATATTAAGTTGTTCCATCATGATAAGCTGAAATCTAAATTATAATTAAAATGTGCAAATTTTACCATTACATAAATATGTTAATTCTTTTTGTAAGTCTCTAATAATATTCAAAAGTGGCCAACTATATTTGTCACAAACATTTTTTATCAGGCAAAAGGATTTTTTGAAAGGACTTCAAGTTTTTTTACAAAACAACAAAAAGATGCGATACATGTCACTCAATAATTGCAACAATAAAATTATAAGAAAACTGCCAAGATAAATTGTGACATAAAAAAGGCTACACAACATCATAACCACCAAACCTTGCAACTCTCATACTCTCGATAACTATTATGTATATTTACAACTTTAAAATAACAACACATTGTAAGAGCTGAAAGATTAGCTCAATACCCAATATGACCTTCAAAAACAATGAAAACCTTCTACAAAAGGGTATGCAAGAATATGAGCTTGCTTGATATTAAGACCTATCAAAAATGATGAAGAAGTATAAAGTATATTCCATATGAGTACAATGACCTTCTTTATATAGGCAAGGTGAGGAATAGGATTGAACATGATTGTGACATGTGTGTTAATCCTATGCCATGTGACAACTAACAACCTAACTACTTATGAACCATGCATTACAAGCTAGATAAGATAAGTTCTAAAAAAGCCAACTAAGACTTCTAGAAAATATCTTATAACCTAAATAAACTTAACATGTAAATAAATCCACTAAATCCCTAACAAGATAAATTACTAAATACAACAGTTTTTGATAAAGAGTACACTAAATAGAACAGTTATTCACACCAACAAACATAATTTAAAAATAACCACACACTACATTCAAAATTTAAAAATAACAACACACTGCATTTAATAGAATACATTGTTACTAATTAACGGATAAAATATATTTAACCCAAGAACCTATATGATAATTAGGTTGATCACCAAATAGCTAGTTATCACAACAAAAAGTCTCCCAAACCAAAAAATGGCGACAATATGAAAAAATTGGTGTTACATGACTCGAGTAGCAATGAGAAGTTTATTTACTATTCAATTTGATTGGTTTCTCTGTTATTTGATTCTAATTATCAACCTGTCATTATACTAACAGAGGCAATAAAACTGTTCGCTGGTTATTTTATCTCTTGAAATGATGAGGATGCAATCTTATCCAACCAGCTTGAAACTCTTTCTATCTGCAATTTATAGTGATAAATGTCGACACACAACTTTACCTCTAGGTGGATACTAAGGTCTTTTTACATCTCGTTTTCACATTCTGCTGTTTTAAAATTAATGGAGCGATTGTTGGATCTGAGTCACCTTGCACTAGAATCCCCCTCTCTCCCCCACAGTTCTCCATTATTGACACTTGCCTCCTCTTCACTATAAATACCTGCCACCTTCTCTCATTGTATAAACACAACACAACCGTTCAAATATGGTGAATTTCGTAATGGCTGGGCGTGCGCTGTTTTCAGTGGTTGCTGCGCTGTGCATCTTGAATGTTGCGTTAGCAGCAAATACAAACGCTCCCAAGATCACAGATATCCTGGCAAACGCGGATGTTGATGAAGCGTTCGGCAGCGCGTGGAGTGGAAGTTTTCTGCAGCAGCCGAATTCTTATCAAGTGAGAGGAGGGTGGATTTACGCGGACTCCAACTATCCCGACGCCCACAAATATATCCTCGTCCAGCACGCCTCAAAAGACCGCTCACCCCAGGGTTTGTATATCATACTTAAATGCTTTATTACTATTATGTATTGTGTGTTAGTCAGAATTTAAAACGAAATGAGTGTTGCAGGAGCAGATGGAGATATAGAGCTGGACAATCCGGAGAAGGACGCCGTGCTGAGCAGCGAGCATTACAAACTAGTGGCAGACTTCCACACCCATCCCTTCGCTAGCAAAACACAGCGGAGGGCAAACTCGGACGACATCAAAAGAGCATACGAGAGAGGAGTGCCGGGAGTAGTTGTTTCATGCTCTGGGGTATTCTACTATGGCCCTGAGCGTCGGGCATCCCTGGATGGACCCACGGGATACCCTCAAACTTCTCCCGAAGCTTACAGTGGCCAAAAGGATGTCAGGTTTGGCGATAACAAATATATCGGCCAAGGCCAATGCAAATGAACTTCCGCTACCCATTACTACTAGTATGTCATATTATTTCACTCTGAGCACTTCCATCGTCGCCATCATGTGTGCATGTTACATGTCTGTATGAACTCTCCCTATAAATAAGTGAAAGGAGATTTCGGTCTAGATAGAATTGCATGTTGCTGTGCAATATAAAATGCACGTCGTCGCCCTCTGCATTTTACGTATGTGTATAAATTCCCGCAATAAATAGAAGTTGATTTCAGAGTGAATTTATTTTCATGTGCTATGATGTGGTGTATGAAATTACAGGCAATTTTGCCTGCAGCAGCTTTCCTAACCCAAAACAATTGATAATTGGTTGAATATTTGTAATGGTGAAATCTGCGTATCGATGCTATATCTCATTAATTTTGTGTCAAATGTAATAATATAATAATAAGTGGTGTGGTTTATGTTAGTGGTTATTTTTTTCATTCGTTATTCATCTTCATTTGTATTGCCTTTTATATATTTGTTCTATGTATTAATTTTTATATATTTGTTTCATGTCTTGATATAATAATCTTAAGGTTAATTTTTACAGAACATTAGATTGATCTAGTTCAAACTTAAAACATACAATAAAGAATACAAAATTCAAACATTAAAATTGAAAATTTAACTTTTTTACTTCTTTACTAATCATTATGAGCTAACTTAGCACATATTTGTTCAAGATGTTACTATGTCATGGTATTTAAAGACATTAAATATACACTTGATTTCATATGGGATTACATGAAGAAAATCAATAGATTGGACTTTACTTTTTAAAAGGAAAATAATTTGCACTATCATCATATAGGCCACATGCATGGCTGTGTATGTTTTTTTTGACATTTCTCATTGTTGTTAATATGAATCAATAAGAGGGTTCACCTAGGAGAACCCATTTTAATCGAGTCAACAATCTATTAAATCGTGTTTGTAGACACCAAATGAACAAATGGTCATGCCCACATTTTATTGTGGACATAACACACAACCATTTTTCTTTTTTAAAACACATTAAATGACATATCCTAACTTAGGAGTTATCACAATGTTAACTAGATCCTCAAGCATCCAAGATATTTTATATTGAAAATAATTGTGACACCACCCTATATTTAGACATCTTATTGTGGTGTGATGCAAGCATGGATGCAATGCTACTATATAAAACAAGGTACAATCCCAACACAATTAAAAGACACTAACTAATCGTCTAAGATAATTTACAATATTACAAGACTAGACAAATTATGCCATACACTGATGAGAAATTGGAGGTACCTTAATATTTCCTTTGACAATTTATAGGTGAAAATAAAATTAAAATTATTTACTTGAAGATATATGTTTAAATGAACGAACCCATCACATTAATTAAATATTGAGGCCACGTTTAATACATTTACCTAAAGTACTAACATAGTAATTAAAATGGATAAAATCTTTACCACATATTTAAATTCATTATATGGAAATAAGTATTTCATTACTAAAAAGGTTAATGGTGGGGATAACATTAGTAAGCTTGTCAAATTAAATTAATTAGTTTACCTAGTTAATATTTGGAAAATATAAAAAAAATGTGGATACTAGAAATTGGATACAAGGAGAGGGATCCAATATGACAATATTTACATTCAAGGACAGCTTAGAGATCTCTACCCAATGGAGGATGTGAGATATCTGATTGTAAGGAATTCTTGGAGATGATTGAGACAAGAAAGGGGTTCACCACCAAGTGTAAACTTGGAAAATACAATTTTTTTGAAAACACAGGATGATATGCAAAAGACCTAAAAATGCAAGTCAAATGTAACAAAAAATTATGAAATTGGAAATGTTCACCTAGAAACTTGCTGGAGATAGAATGGAGCTCTGGAATCCTAAAAAACCTATTGTTGATGTTGATTGGGACTCATACTCCAAGCTGGGAAAATTAGTCCAGTTCTGAGAAAAATGTACTAGAATAGGTTTCAGCCAAAGGGGTACTCAGATTTACAAAAATCCTATTTAGGCCATGGAAGTGGGACTCATTTTTGAATATTGGCGAATCATTCCACTTCTAATTTTCTAGAAATTCTAAAGTGGATTATTTAGCTCTCAGTTTGCTCTGCTCTTCCCGACTAGTTTCTAGATCTGAAACTGCAAAATTCAGCTTGTAGTCCTTCTCCAAGGCTTGTTTTCAACTTTTACAACTTTGAATTGCTTTGACAGCTTGATGAAAACTTTTCCAAACTTTCTCTTTGATAAATCTACAACCTAGACCTACAAATCACATGCAAAGAGAAGGAAAACTATTGCGGGGTTAGTGAATAGGCATTTTCCTTAGTCATACCCCTTGTTGGTAATTAAACCCTTGAAATAAAATGGAATAGAATAGAGAATGATGAATGAACAAATAATGATGTTGCAACTCACCAAAACCTTGCAATAAGGTGCTGCAAACATGTAAGTATTAAATCCAATGGATGAGGACTTGGAATCTTGCTTGAATCCTACATCACAAATGTTAGCTCTAAAACAACATGATGCAAGCAATCTTTGAGATGATGAAAGCAACTTGAAGAATCTCTTGATTGCTTGATAATATGGCCTTGAAGTACCTTGAATGGTCTTATGAATGCTCAAATGCTTGTAAAATTTGCTAGGTATCAAAATGAGAGAAAGAAGCTTGTATTTATACTCAATTATACAATAATTCCCAAAATTACAACACTACAGGCCAACCTTAAATCTTGGAGAATAAAAACCCACTAGAATTTTGAATTAAATTTGAATTTTGAGTTAAAAGAGATTCATTCGCCACCCTAGGAAAATGGGTCCCACCGAAGGGGACTCATTCGCCACCTTGGGAAAATGGGTCCCACCTAAGGGGACTCATTCACCACCTTGGGAAAATGGGTCCCACCTAAGGGGAATCATTTGCCCATAATGATGAATGAGTCCCACCTTAGGAATTTAAGGTGGGTTTCAAGATTTTGATATTTTAAATGACATTTGTCGGGATTATCCTAAAAAATACACATAAATAAGGCATGTGGATGCAAAATGGGGCCAATTAAAACATAATAAAGCCCAATTATTAATGACAAGACTAGGAAAGTGTCAAAGTGTGTTACAACACTTTACAACACTTTGAAATAAGGCTTGGTAAGTGATGAAAAGAGGTTATTTTATTAACAAGACCTTAGAAAAGTGTGAAAGTATGTTCCAACACTTTACAACATTTAAGTAAGGTTCCATTTAAATCCTTTAGTTCACAAGGGCCCAAGACCTAATGTGAATGTGTTATCCACATTACAATGTTAAATCAAGGCAATATTAAGCCAAAATCACAAGGAGGGCCCAAATGAGTCAGAAAAAGTAGAAGGGTTACTTTTTTGGTGACCACATTTAGGCCGCACTTTAGTGAGAGGATTAACTTGCTTCAAACTAATGGTAAAGTAGATCAACATGCATGAATAGGGGTTCAAATGTATTGATGCTAGTAGATGGGATGATAGCGATCAAGAGGGGTGATCAAAACCCTAGGATCATGATCCCATGCCAAAACAACACAAGCACAAAGAAACACACATGAAAATGATATCAAGAACAACAACATGGCACAAGCATAACATGAAAAAGATGAAAAAGGGAAAAAGAAAAGGAAAGAAAGAATCAGATCAAGTTTTGATCGTTTGTCCAACACGATGTGGATCAGATCTAGGTTGTTTGTCCAGAAAATACATACTCACTCTGAGGCAATATAACTCATGGCTGTCTACCAGGTGAGTAGGCCTAAAAGGTGAGAAACATACATTCATGGTTGGTATACACTCACATAAATGTAGGTGGCTATGGGGAAAGTCATTCCTTGAAATGAGCTTCCCACTTAACCATACCAACGTTATACCTCCTGATAACTTTAATAAGGTTCCACAAAAAGAAAATGGTCTTTCCAGCTTCATGAGAGAAGAAAAAATTTGAATGCTTGGAGCCCATGAACAAACATGATGGCTCCCTAGGCATGCAAGTTGTGTTATGCAAAGTGGCCATATAAAAAATGTAACATGTAACATACACAAAATGTTCAAAGGAGTCTTGCTTAGTTTGTGTCAGGTCTTTAACTTAGGGAAAATTGTGCCTAATGTCTCCAAGAGAGGACCAATCAAAGAATATAAATTCACAACTTAGGGGATGCAGTGTGTCACATCAAGCCACTAAGAGGAATGTAATATGCTAAGATAGAGCATTCTCATGAAGGACGTTACACCCAATGTCATCCTTAAAGAAACAAACACATCATATGAAGTAAGAAGGCTGCACTGAGAACCAAGAAAAATAAAATATTTAAAAGAATAATGCTAATGTATGCCTCCACTTTAAAGGAATTTCTAAACACCATGTTTTGAGCGATTAGTTTAAAGTAGAAAATAAAAAATGCAAACAAGAAGAAAGACATGAGAGCCAACTTGGAAAGCCCTATGCCAAGTCATATGATTCCAAGTAAAGCTACATCATGCAAGAGAAAAAGGAAAGAGAGGGGTTTCCCCCAATATGAAAACATCAAACACATAACGGATCTATCGATTTGGGGTCAATGTGTTCTTTGCTACAATGTTTTTAAGATCTTGGAACTATCATCATCCGCCAAATACACATAGAACTGGAAGAATGATAGAAAGATAATTAAAACAAATAAAAATATTTTGGGTCAACATGGAAGAGACATAGGGTGTCTCGACGCCTTGTGTCATCCCTAGAAGGAAAACACAAGACAAATGAAAAAGAAAAAGGATTTTTTTTGGTTCAACATGAAGGAGACATGAATGTATCGATGACTTGCATCATCCCCAAAAGGAAAACACAAGAAAAATAAAAATATGAAATGAAAAGGAAAAGAAAAAGAAATTCTTTTGGGTCAACATGAAGGAGACATGAATGTATCAATGTCTTGCGTCATCCCCAAAAGGAAAACAAAAGAAAAAGACAAAGATAAAATGAAAAGGAAAAGAAAAAGAAAGCCTTTTGGGTCAACATGAAGGAGACATGAATGTCTCAATGCCTTGTGTCATCCCCAAAAGGAAAAGACAAGAAAAAGGGAAAAAGGAAAAAGTGATGTAGGACATAGAGAAGAATGAAGGTACAAATAGAGGAATGTCACAAAGAGAGAGAACAAACATAACATCACGGGGGATCACATTATGTAAATTCAATCACACAAAAGAAAAAGAGAAAAAAGAAAAGGAAAATGCAAAAGACTAGTAAGGAAAAATATGAGTCAACCTTTGAGAAAGTCATCTGCCTCCCAATCCTAGTCTGTATAAGAAGACGGTAGATGACGGACCGAAGGGACAATGAAAAAGCATTAGTAGGACTAGGATAATAATTGCTTTCCCCCACTGAGTGCAAGACAAGAATGAGCCGAGGTAGGTGATGGGAAAGGCCATGTAATAGTGAGAAGAGAATGTTCTACAACTATTACATGACAAAGTGTAGGAGAGTAGGTTATGTGATCACTGGATAGCAATTATTTCCATCGAAGTAATACTTGCTCAATATTTCCTTCAATGCATGACACTCATCACTACTATGTCCAAGAACTCGATGATATGCACAATGTTGAACTTTTGCATCTTTAGGATATAGCACAAGTCAGTTCATAGGTGGTAATAATATTAATCCTTGGTTGAGAAGAATTTGTAATTTTAGTTCACTTTCAGGTGGTGGGTGAGGAGACTTTAGTTTTTCTAACTTGTAAGGCCTCTTATGTTTACTAGATTCACCCTTCTCTCTAATTGAAGGAGGACCTAAAGTGATCCTCTCATCCTTGTCATTGTTATTAATCAAGGGTTGCTCTCTAGGAAGGAGGACATTTAGATCAGGAGGGGAATCAAAGATCACTGTACCATCATCATGAAGCCTTATATATTCTCTAGGAGGCTTGCTGTTATGAGAGGGATCTTGATAGCCCAACCCCTTTGTGTTTTCATCCATTGGTTTTCTCTTGAAGAGTTGATGAATTTCATGTTCGCTTGTTGTGTCACATCCTTGTTTTCTCAAGATGGTGAAGCCTTTGCCATGTGTTTCTTCAATGTTGATTGGAGTGTTTGTTACTTTATTATCATAAAATGGTTGAGTGCTTGCTTGTCTAGAGGAACGAGGTTTAGGTTCAACTTTTGTTTCAGGATGTAAATAACTGTAGACAAATGAAATTAACATTGTGCACCCAATTCACTCTCATCCACTCATTAAATAAATCAAACACAACAAATCCATTCACTAGGTAAATCAGGTCTTTAGTCCTAAGGTTATTCATTTAAATAAATCAAAGTCTCACATCATCCTTTAATTAAATAAATCAAACTTTATTTAATTAAAATCTTAAATTCATTTCCCATCCCTTTTGATTTAAATAAATCAAAGTATTTAAATCAAATAAGTCAAAATCACATAAACATCATTTAAGCTAATCTAATCCTGATTAACCTAACCACCCATCACATCCTCTATATTTTGCCACTTGCACCACTATATAATTTTAATTCATTTATAAATTTAGCATTTTACATCAACATGGCATATTTGGGAATATTCCCTAAAATTTGAATTCAAAAACAAGTGGACATGTACACCCAACAAAGCAATTAATGTCTCTTACATGTCCCTTGCACAAGTCAAACTCAACATTTATATCACAAATTCAAAATTTGAATTTCCCCTCTTGGGCACATTTCCCAAATCTTGCACACTCCTCAACCACTCACAAGTTGACAAGTGGCCTCTTTTCATTGGCTTGTTTTTGATCCCACATTGCTCCCTCTTGATCACTCTTAGCAATTTAAAATCTATAAATCAAAGGCTTCTTTCTTCATCAAATCCTCCACAACTCCAGAATCTTCATGCAAAGTCATTCTCTTAAACTAGGAACTGATTTTGTCCACCATCATTTGCAATATCAAGCTTAAGAAAGGATTGGGAAAGGGATATTTTCTACAATAGCACCAATCCAATATGGGATAGATTGATTTCATGTTTTTCTTTGCATGCTTTTATTTATCTTGTTATTTGATAGCATTTTAAAACATGTTAGATATCTCATATGGATGTTTAAGGTTTGTTTTGCTTAAATATACTAATCATGCTTGTGTATGTTAGTTATTTAACCATTTGTAGATTTTGATGTCATACAATAACCAAATGTATCAAGAGGTGGTATGGTAGGAATATTTGGTTTGTTTGAATGGATGGATAAAAGGATGCAAAGAAGCTTGTATTTATAATCAATTATGCAATAATTATCTAAATTGCAACACTACATGCCGACCTTAGATCTTGGAGAATAAAAACCTGCCAAAATTTTGAATTAAATTTGAATTTTGAGTTGAAGGGGACTCATTCGCCACCCTGGGTGAATGGGTCCCACCTAAGGGGACTCATTTTCCCATAATGGCAAATGAGCCCCACCTTAGGAGTTTAAGGTGGGTTTTGGGATTTTGATATTTTAAATGACATTTTTTGAGATAATCCTCAAAAATGCACATAAATAAGGCCCGTGGATGCAAAATGGGGCCATTTAAAACATAAGAAAGCCCAATTATTAATGAAAAGCCTAGGAAATGTGTGAAAGTGTGGTACAAATATTTACAACACTTTGAAATAAGGCTTGGTAAGTGATGAAAAGAGGTTATTTTATTAACAAGACACTAGAAAAGTGTGAAAGTATGTTACAACACTTTACAACACTTAAGGTACCATTTGAATCCTTTTAGTTGACAAGGGCCAAAGACCTAATGTGAATGTGTTATCCACATTACAACATTAAATCAAGGAAATATTAAGCCAAAATCACAAGGAGGGCCCAAATGAGTCAGAAAAATTGGAAGGGTTACTTTTTTGGTGACCACAAAAATATATTAAATAATTCTTATGATAACTATTACACATTTAAGGTCCCCCTCGAGCTTGGTTGGTTGAATCTCAACTTTGATGGCTCCACCAAACCTAACCCAGGTCAGGTAGATGGGGGTGGGGTCATTCGTGACCACAAGGGGAAATTAATTTTGGCTTATGTAGTCAACTTGTGGGATCAATCATCTAGTTTTGATGAGGTGGTGGTGGCCTTCCATGACATACAAATTGACACACAAGCTAGAATTTAAAATTTGGTTATAGAAGGAGATTCTAGAAACACGACTCTCTTGTTGATGGGGAAAGCCACTCCCTGCAGGACCCTCCAAGACCTTGTGTTGACAACTCGCAATCTCATGATTTCCCTTAAAAATTGCATTGTTAATCATGTGTATAGGAATGGTAATAAAGTCATCGATACATTAGTAAATATTGGAGCCTTTACTCCAAATTTAGTAATATGGGATAATATGCTCAATATCCCAAGTCAGGTGCTCAAATTAATCCAACATGATGCTAAAGTACTGTCAAAATGAGATCAAGCTAGATATGATGCCAACTCTTATTGATAGTTGCCACACTCTTCAATTATGGAAACTTAAGCCCGCTAATCAGTCTTTTCATATATATATTTACTTGTGACTTTGGTTTTTGTATAGTCATTTCTATAGTTGGTATTACCTTGATTTGAAATTTGTGATTTTAGTGATGGGGGGTGATCTGGTTCAAGATGAACCCACTAGTTTTGAGGGATGGAAGCAAGAAAAGGAGGTTTGGGCCATTCTAGAATGGGGGTAAGCTGGCTTCATTTGTGGAGGGTATGAAGGGGAATAACCAAAATATTTCTATGGTGTTCGTTGATTCTTGGGTGAATGGAATTGTTATTGTTAAAGGGATTTCCTTAGTGGTGGCTTGTGAGCTAATTGCAGAAGTGACGAGGCTCTCTCTGGAACAGGTGTGCATTCCTCATAAGTCCAAAGGAAATTACTAGAAATACATGGAACATTTTTTGAAAGAGCGCGAGAGGGTGAATATATTGTAGAATGGCTTTAACCATGTGGACCTGCCTGGTGTTCGAAGAAAAATTACAGAAGTCCTCATAAGGCTGTCATGCTCGAAGGGTAGTTCCATTGCTTCCACACTCATATTTTCTCTATACTTAATCATCTTAGGTATAAAGTTAAAATAAAATTTTCCTTTTGGCTTCTATCCTTTCTTGAGAAATATGTTAGAAATGTCTAGGCTAAATGCAATAAATTACCCATCCACCTGGGCCTTATTTATTGTCTCTATAAGTTTCATTATGTGTTGTTACCCTTCACTACTACAATTCAAAAGAAAACTTTAACCATTCACAACCCCACCAATCCCTCTATGGAACCCAACCCCTCTATTACCTTGGATGAAATCCCTCCTTCCATTGAACATAGCACCTGGGCCCAGTGTATAATCCTTGATAATTGGAAAACCCATCTCAACCCCATCAAATGCACCCCTTTTTTGGAACCCATGCCTATTTCTATTTCTGGGTTGGAGGAGATTGATAACTCAAATGACAATGAGTCATAGAATTCCATCCTAAACAACTCTCTTGTACACTCATCTGCTCATGCAAATGTCTCTAATGTTCCCAAAACCCCTTATTTCTAACCCTAACCCATCAAATTATCCCAATCTATGCATGAATCTGGAGGAAACTAGAACTAAACTTAGGTTGATTCATGCCTCTAGTGACCCCCTCTATAAAAAAATCAATGAAATCTCAGAGATAATTAATTTCTAGAAGGATATAATGAAGTGGCTCTTGGGATAGCTAGTAACGTCTAAAGAAAGAATCCAAATTCTAGAAGGCAAGGTTCTAGAGTAGCAGGTCACGTGGTTGGGTAGGTGGAGAACAAGGGGAACTGGGACATGATTTCTTCTTTCACCAAGTCATTCAAGAGGTGAAAAATTTGGGAAAAGTACCTGGATGATGTGCATGAAATTCTTGGTATAGAGAAAGATAAAAATAGTTTATTGGTTGTGATTGAGGTTATCCATCAAAATTAGGAGAAAATCATGCAATGGATTAGGGTCATCATTGATTATAGTAAAGAAATTGTGAAGAACATTGCCCTCACCCTTTAGGTTTTTTAGGATGAATTAAGGAAGTTCCAGGGGAGACGAGTTGAGGATGATGGTCATATACAAAAGAAGAAATGTAAAATGGGGCATACCTTAGCTTGTGATGTCACGGTGAATACTCAGACCATTCAGCAAGGGCCTTTGACTTTCAAAAAGAAGTTCCAATTTCTATCCCAGGAATGGAATGTGGGAATTAGTCTCAAGTCATTGGGAGACCTATAGGTGTCTTGTGGTCCTGTGTTGGTCTTAGTTTTGTGTGCTTTCATTTTTGTTTTTTGTTGGTCAACCTATTTAAGTTTAAGTTTATGTTTTATTTTATGGTCTTCTCACTTCTTGTGAGTTCCTCGTTTGCCTCTATGATTGTTTTCTAATGGGTACTGGCCCTTCCAATTTTAATCTAATCAAAACTATTACACATTTAAGAAAAACCACTTAATCAAATAGTTCAAAATTTCTTAAATAATATTAAATAGTTCGACTATTGTATGTTGATGAGTAAGATAAAATAATTGTTTCACTATACAATTTCATTATAATTAAACTAAATGTGTATTTAAAAGGTTTTAGTATTTCCCCAAGTTCATAAATTCAAATATAAGAAGCCTCAGGTATTTGTCATTAACTAACAAGGCTTTGAATTTTCTCTCAAGTTATTCTCTCAGCGAGAATGATTAAATTTAATGAATTTAAAAGTATTTATTTTAGGATATTTTAATTGAATAAGAATAAAATCTCATCCATAGGATGAATTGTTTCCCCACCCTTGGATTTAGGGAACCTATCATTATTTACCTACATCCTTGAGAATTGACTTAAAGACTTTTCTCTTGATCATTTTGCCCAATTTTCTTTGCAGGTCAATGAGGGAGTGAGGAGAACTCATGGAAGTCCATTTAGAGGGCTTCTTTCTATTACAATATCTCCCTTTATTCCTATAGATTGGAGGATGAGGAAAAATGAAAGAGGAATTTTTATATATGATTATTGTCTTATCTTAGTTTGTTTCATTTTCTGTTTTCTTGGCAAGATTATTTCCTTCTTTATATTGAGTTAAAATATACCCATTTGTATGCATGTGCATATGTATTTGTGTGAATTTTCAAATATTTATTTATCCTTAAACATTCATGGATTTTTGTATGTTTCATCATTGAAAATAAATAAAATATAAACTAGCGGAAGGGGCCTAGTTACCACCCATGTTCCAATAACCATTCACTCCATGCGCACTTTATCCCCCCAAAAATATTTACATTTAACCCACTTTTTTTTTTTTTGAAAAATCTAGTAACATGTTGCAAAAGTACAAATACATGTTCACATGTTAATGTCTACTTGACCAATGTATGTAGTCAACTACACATACATTTTCATTTACAATATAAGAGAAGTTGCTCCCAAAAACCCACATTTGAAATTTATAATAATCTTTTATTATTATAAATACCCCCACTTGCAAATGGTATTAGATTCATTACATTTTATATTCACAAATACATATGCATAGTTATTGGTGCTTCAAATGACATAATGAGAAACTCCTATCAACTTTACGACCTATGAAATGTATAGTATTCACCACCTTCTATCCCATGTACATGTATTAACTCCATCCAGTGTAGGTAACTACACAAATAAATAATGGTTTAAGGATTCCCTAATAAACATCAAATCTAGATGTAATACAAAATTTAGTCATTTCACAATAAAAAATGCATATAAATAATAAATACAAATTCAAATTTGAAACACAACCAAATTCAATGCATTCAATTTTCATAATTGAATTATTTTATAAAAGGGAAAGTAGCTAACTTCAATCTCAATTATTCTCCTCTACTAATATCATCTGCACACTACAAAGCATTGATAGGCATCCTTTGCACATTCCTTAAATATCCACACATTTTCAAATTGGGACAGTATTTAAAATTTACTTTCATGAAGTGTGCATTTAATAGTTATATTCATGAAGTGTCTATTTAAATGTTATAAATAATTGCTCAAGGTATTTTTTTGTCATGGGTTATTCCTTAGAAACCCATTTAGAAATTTACTAAACTATGTGTTTATTTACTCTTTTTTGTTAATTCTTAGAAGTCGCATTAATATTTAGGTATGTGCAGGATCATGGGGGTCCAAACTAGGCCTCCAAGTGGCGATGAGAATTCAGAAAATCAGAGTTAGGAAACTTGACATACAAATTTGAATAGGTTATTAACATGATTTGAAAAACATGTAACAAAAAAAGTTGTAGCAAATTGAATGTAGTTTCTAGGCTACTAGTCCTTTTTAGAAAAAAATAATTTTTTTTAAAGAAAATTTGAAATTTCAATGCAATGTTACTAAATTTTTCAGGAAAAAGATAAGAAGCAAGTGTATGTATAACCACCCTAAGTACAAGGAAAAAAAATTCTAAAATTTTTAATATAAGTAGAGGACACATGCCTGGATGTGCCATACTTTTTTTTGTAATTTTTTTCCATGTAAATAATTAGTTATGATTTTTTTATTAGAACTTTTTAGAATTATTGAAACGTCTGTGTCTGACCACCATAACTTCATCAAAAATTTATGAAATTCATTTTTTTTCTTTTTATCCTATAGCATGTGAAGCATAGAATGTGGTGCATCTTGTAGATTCAAAAAAATTAAGTATTTAAAAAGTTATAGAAGTTTTTCTATAAACCTATAAATTAGGACTTTAGATGTAATGTAGGTAAAAAATCAATAATAATAATTTATTAAATTCAAAATAAGACAAAAGTTATATTGGTAGAAAGTTGACAATTTTTTCTATAAACCCTTTTTGTTTGATGAAATTCAAATTAAAAAAAAGTCATTAGCCAAAAGGGAAAACTTCAGAAAACTAAGCAAATTTTTCAAAACATGTTTTTTAGGTTGACTTTCCAGGTCAGGCTATCTCAAACCAAATCCCGAGCCAATATCCATTATGGTTTGGTAATACCAAACTAAAACGGATATCCATTTATAACAGATATCCGTTTTAAGATGGATATACATTTCAAAACAAATATGTATTTTTTTTTTCAAAATGGATATCCATTTTGGAAAGTAGGAACCCATTTTTTTTTTTAAAAAAAGGATATCCGTTTTGAAGACCTAAAAAACCCTCTTTAGTAAAATAGGCATAACTTTTGTGTTTCTTATTGAAATTTTGAATTTTTGCAGGTGTTGGAAAGGTGATTAAGAGCTCTACGTAATGGAATAGGTGGTGTTTCTATATTGTACATAATAAAATAATTATAATAATTTGAACTTCATATTTCATTTTTGAAACATCAAATGCTCATTACTTTCACATGCAATGTCTTTTTTCATGTTTTTTCGTAACACTCATCTCAAAATACTTGAAACATTAGAAATAGTAATGAATATTGAAATATTTATGTTTTTGTAGCAAGGAGATGAAGAAGTCTTCATAAATCATCATATCTCTCTATCCCTTTCTCTACCTCTTTATATATCACTATGTCTCCCCTTAAGCTCTAGACATATCCCTTCTTTCTTCTCTCTTTGTCCCTCTTTATACCTATATTTCTAAATCTCTCTCTCCTTGAGCTCTAGACCTATCTTTCTACATCTATCTCCATCCTTTCTCTCTCTCTACCTCTCTCTCTCGGGTCTCTCTCACCCCCTCTCCCTCTGTCTCGCCCTCTCACTGTACATCTCCCCTCTCCATCTCTCTCTATCTCTTCCTCCCTTTAAAGTATCTCTTCCTCTTAAGTCTCTATCCCTCTTAGGTTTCTCTCTCCAGTCTCTCTGACTCCCTCTCTCCCTCGTAGGTATCCCTCTCTTAAGTCTCTCCCACTCCCTCCCTCTCTTTGTTCTCTCCCACTCCCTCTCTCTCTTTCTCAATCTGTCACTCACACTCACACACTCTCCCTCTTAGGTCTCTCTCTCTCCATCTCTCTCTCCCTCTCAAGTATCTCCCTCTCCCTCCCTTTATCTCCCTCTATCCCTTTGAAGTCTCTCTCTATCTCTCTCTCCCCCTCCTTCTATCTCTCTCCCTCTCAAGTCTCTCTCTCTCTCAGGTCCCTACCACTCCCTCGCCATCCCCCTCTCACTCTTTATCTCCCCCTCTCCCTCTCTCTCACACACACATGCTCCATCTCCATCTGCATTTCAGGTCTCTCTCTCCCACTCTCTCTCTCCTCTCTCCCTCCCTGTCTCCCTCTCAAGTCCCTCTCTATCTCCCTCCATCTATTTCTTTCTCTCCCTCTCATGTCTCCCTCGCTCTGTCCCTCTGTCCCTCTCCCCTCATCCCTCTCTCTCTTTCAAGTATCTCCCACTCCCTCCTCTCTCTCCCTCTCTCTCTCTCAGGTCTCTCCCACTCTCTCTCTCTCTCTTCTCTCATATCTATCTCTTACTCATACTCTCCATCTCCCTCTTAGTTCTCTCTCCCTCTCTTTCACTGACTCTCTCTATCGCTCCCCCCTCTGTAACCCTTAACCGTTAACCCTTAAACCCTCTACCCTCTACTCTCTCTCTCTCAAGTATCTCCCTCCTACCCCTTATCCCTCTCTCAGTTCTCTCTCTCTCTCACTCACTCCTTCTATATCTATCTCTCTACCCTTAACCATAAACCCTTAAACCCTCTACCCTCTACCATTAACCCTATACCTTCTATCTCTCTCCCACTCCCTCTCTCTCTCAAGTCTCTCTCTGTACCCCCTCTTGCTCTTTCAGGTCTCTCTCTCTCATTCACTCCCTCTACCTCTCTGCCCTCTACCCTCTACCCTCTACCCATAACCCTCTACTCTCTCTCTCCTGCCCCCTCTCCCTCTTAGGTCTCTCTCTTAGAGTCACTCCCTCTATCTCTCTCCCCTCTCTCCTCCCCTATACCCTTAACAATTAAACCCTAAACCCTTAAACCCTCTACCCTCTCTCTCTCTCTCTCTCTCTCTCTCCCTCCTACCCTAAACCATCTATCCTCTACCCTCTACCCTTAATCCTCTCTCTCTCTCCTACCCCCTCTCCCTCTTTTAGGTCTCTCTCTCTCTCACTCCCTCCATCTCTCTCCCCTCTACCCTCTATCTCTCTCCCACTCCCTCCCTCACTCTCTTTCATTGACTCCTTCTATCTCTCTGCCCTCTAACCTTAACCCTAAACCCTAAACCCTTAACCCTTAAACCCTCTACCCTCTACGAGCTCTTTCCCTTTCAAGTCTCTCCCTCCTACCTCCTCTCCCTCTCTCAAGTCTCTTTCTCTCTCTCTCACACTCCCTCTATATCTCTCCCTCTAACCTTAACCCTAAACCCTAAACTCCTAACCCTTAAACCCTGAACCTTTAAACCCTCTACCCTCTACCATTAACCCTATACCCTCTATCTCTCTCTCAAGTCTCTAAGGTTTGTTTATCTATCTCACTCACTCCCTCTATCTCTCTCCCCTCTACCATTAACCCTAAACCCTAAACCCTTAACCGTTAAACCATATACCCGTATAACCCTCTACCCTATACCCTCTATCTCTCTCTCTCTCACTCTCTCTCTCTCAAGTCTCTCACTCAATCACTCCTATCTCTCTCTATCTCTATCTCAAGTCTCTGCTCCTATCCCATCGTCCTCTCTCAGGTCTCTCTCTCTCTCTCTCCCATATACATATACATATACATATATTTATATTTATATTCTAAGTTAAGAATTGAATTGTAATTTAAAATTATGAATATCAAATTTATGAAACTCATTGAAATCATGAGAAAAATTGCATAAGGTTGTGGTCTGAGACAAAATTAATGGAAAATATTCAAAATTCAGAGTATATAGGTGGCTAAAATCAATGACCATTAAGAAATGAACTAAATTTTGGAGGGACGCATGGAGAAAAGTAGAAAAAAGATACCATTTTGATATCATATAATCTACAAGATTGAAGAAAACAAGCAGTTCGATGATTTTCCTTAGAAAAGATGAGAGGAAGTCAACCCTAAATAGAGGAATTTGATACAATTTCTTTTATTTTGTTGCATTTTTTAGTTAGCTACTTTGTGAGTATTGTATGTCGGATCATATCGACATTTCTTTTGAGCCATATTAAACTTGTGTGATGAACTCAATATGCCATTTCTTGGTTTAAAATTTTATTTTTTCTCCTATCGAGGCCATGTCGGCCATTTTTATCACATGTACTATCTACATGTATCTTAAATGGCATGGAATTCGAATCACTTAACCCCTTGTGAGTTAGATGATACCGCCATTATCATTTTGTTACTTGCATGTGACAAGCATAGCCTTCACATGGCCAATAGCCTATGAAAGGGCATGAAATGACCCGTAAATCGTTATTGCTTTCTCTAATGAAAGACAGTTAAATTTCCATCAATATCTTATATTTTGCTCTGTTTAAATGAATTCCCATTGGGATATACACACCATATGGGAGCTAAAATTGTTGTCTTTAGTCTAGAATCAAAGGGTTTCCATGATGTATTTTATTGCCTCTCACATTAAGCAATGGTTGGGTGTTTATCGCCTCATTCTTTTTAAATGATATTAATTTTATTTGTTGTTATGTGTTTCTATGTCACAGTGATTCTTTGTCCTTATTGCCTCATCCATAAGGGACAATGGTTGAGTGACGTATCACTCTATCCTTATTTTGGCATGGTTAGCTTGTGAGCCATTGTTCTACGAGAACAATAATCTTTTGAGTCCTTGGATGATTCCAAACCAAGCAGTGGGTCGACATGTGTGGCTTTGGCCCCATGCACTGATAAAATGAAAAGCATAGTCATTCATTCCATAGAACAATAATAAATATAATTTGATATTAAAATAGTAGACAAGGGTTCTTAAACCCAAAACATGTGAAGGTTGTACCTAATATATATGTAAATTATTTCTTGTTAAAATGATCAACATGTCATTCAAGTCTTATTATTTTTCAAGAATCAGTACTAAGAAATTGTTTGGTTATTTCCTTTATATGCATATTATATACAATTTTGTTCTTAGAACAATAGAATCTTTGAATTAAAAATGAGAATGAAAGTTATGCTGTATCAGAATTCTTTGACCATGAATGTAACAAATAGCTATGGTTTCCAAATGAGGCTTGAATGAATGAAGCTTTGGTTGATATGGAACTGAATCTATAAAATTTTGTAAACAACATCATTCTATTATAAAAATTCTTTGATTAGCTATAAACAACACCGTTTTGTTATAAACTATAATTGTTTAGCTGTAAACAACATCATTCTATTATAAATAGTGTTTGATTAGCTATAAACAACATCATTTTGTTATAAACTATAATTATTTAGTTGTAAGTTACAACATCGTTCTATTATAAATAGTGTTTGTATAGCTGCAAATAATATCATTTTGGTATACATTGTAATTTTTAGCTATAGACAACATTGTTCTGTTAAACAATAGTTGTATGGCTACAATAGTATTGTTTGCTATCATAGCATGGTTGATACAAATGACATAACAGTATGTGGGAAACTATTCAAACAAAATTCTTAAATTATTTACTTCTCGTAAACTGACAAAATATATGCCAATCTAAAACATTATTTGAATGTTAGAAATATGATCTATTGGTTTTTTTAATTTAGAATGTATGCAGAAATTTATAACTTAAGTTGGCACATATATGTGTATGCACGTAGACCTTTGTCTACATACATACACATACTTGTGATATACCTTCTTTTATTGCCTATTTTCTTTATTCTTAAATGAATACCAAATTACAATGAATGTAATCATGTGACATGTGCTTGAAATGGATGGTAATGTACTGATCAGTTCCATTGATTCGTTTTTTGAATTTTAAATAGAATATAACAACAACACCTAATATACTAGAGCACCTAAGGGTAGATGTTGCTAAAGGGTAGATAGTTGCTATGAGATAACTTGATGTTGAAAGCTACCTTTTCAGACAGGTACCAAAATGCAGTTCAAAGAGTATAGGTTTTAGCTTTATCCAAAACCTATTGTTTGTTGTTGCAACAATATTCTTATCCTTGGCCAAGAAAATTAGTTCATTATGTATGTATGGACTTTGTGATAACACTCTGCCATTCCTAGCATAGATCTTGAATTTTATTTTCTAACTTGTAGATAGAGCTGTATGCTGATGTATGGACACACACCAGATTCCACCTTGTAGATTGTTCTCTTGCTAAAATTTCCATGCAGGGTCAAGTATTCTTCAAGTTGGAAGAATTCTAGGGAAGCGTAATCTTTGTGGTTGGTTGGTAAAGCGCTTCAACCATGTTGTTGTCCACCAATGGAGGCAAGCATCAAGAGGAAACCTTGGGTTTTTTCAAAACTATCTTGGTCCATGATGTAACCATGATGTAATCTTGATGTAAATTTATACATTGTATTGACTATGTGGCCTTATGAGCCAAGTCAACTTGGATATTGTAATTGACATTGACATTGAGTATATTTATCTTTGACTCATTTTAATTAGACATGTGTTGCTATGATGGATAATAGCTTCTTATTTATGTATTTTTAAAAAATGAATATTCATAATGTCATTTACAATAATATAATTAAGTAATAATTTAGAATGGGTTATTACATTTGGTATTAGAGCTTAGGGTTCAACTCTAGGCCTTTTGAGTCTACCATAGCCATGACTAGGGGATAGTTGACCCTTGAAAAAAATTATTTGTCTTGAGAATTGAACAAACTTGGATTGAATGGAGGTATGGGAAGGTGAAAGGAAGGTTGAAAGAAAGGGAAAACCATTAGGAATGTAAACAAGAAATTCGTAATGGAAGAAAATGCTAAGACTGAGGTACAACCTGAGATTTCTAACGATGAGTCTCTAGCTAAATCCCTTACATGAATTAAGCTAGAGAGAGGCAAGAAGTTTGAGAAGTGAACACCTAAGATCAAGAATCCTTTTGTAATTAGAGATTGGCCTCTAGGGTGTGGACCAAACACACCCTTGTTAACTAAGGAGGAAAAGGAGAGCCTATGTGCTCAACCATCCTCTTCTAAAAAACTTGATGTAAATTTAGATGAGGACATAGAGGAGTGTCCTCTTTTTGATAATGAGAAAACTAAACAATGTAACAAGAAGCCTTTGTAAATAAGGGTCTACTGACCCACACCTAATATAAATAAATAAAGGTGTTCTTTTTTAATGTGTTCAAAATGAAGTACTCCAAAATATGTTTTCAATGCATGAATGTGTATGTCCTTGATGAATGAGTGATATATGCACGTGTATGTAATGTTAAGTAGAATAAGAATGTTTACTCGTAGAACCAAATGTTAAGTTACACTAAACATGAAATTTGATGTAGGACAAGTGTGAGTTAGCATGGTGACCACCAAGCAAGAGATGGGTGGTAGTGGGTTAGACAACAAACCAAACAAGAGGCTGGAACATATTTTAGAGATTCTGAATAGGCAAGAGGATCACATGGACCACATAGAACAAGAGGTTTGAGTGGCATAAAAGGACCAAGACCATAGGAATGAAAAATTCAAACAAGGAGATGGTGGTCTAGGGGAAGGCCCTCAAGGTCGAATTGAGGAAGAACTTGGGAAAGATATCAAAAGAGTAGCACTACGTAAAGTTTGATGGTAAGGCTATTGGAGCAAGAGTAGAGGCATGGATCATTAAGACGAAAAAATACTTTGGAGTCCATAATCTTTCCAACCAGACTAAAGTAGCATGGCCTACGTATCAACTCTAAGGTGAAGTAGCTACTTAGTGGGACAATGAAGAGTCAGAAAGGAATCTATAGCCCACTGAGATTACTTGGGAACTCTTCCTCCAATATTTTAGAAAGAGGTGGTTACCACAACTCTTTTTCAACAAGAAGGTGACAAAATTCCAAAACCTAACTCAAGGGAGCATGACTATGACCCAATATTGGGAAAAGTTCACCAACCTATTGAAATATGTGCCCCAATATTAGGGAGATGAACGTTTTCATATACAAAAGTTCATATCAGGACTTAGACCCCATATTGGAGTAGAGGTGGACATGCATGATCCTCTCACCATGAATGAAGTCTTCCTAAAGGCCACGAAATAGGAGCAAAAACTGTAGCAGTTATCCAATTTTCGTAATAATACAAATCCTAAGTCATGGTTGGGTAACAAGAAGTTCCATAAGGAAGACAAGAACGATCAAATTTGTAATATCAAGAGGGAAGTGAGTCACAGGAGAAGGGTGAAGATGGTAATGGTGGAAAGAACAAGAAGGAGAACAAAAAAAAAAGGTAAATATGACCAAAAGTAGAAGGGCTTCAGGGAGGACAAGCTGGGAGGTCGCAAAGGGCCTTGTGACAGGTGCTATACTTGTGGAGGTGACCATTATACCTCAAATTTTCCATAGTGGTTGAAGTCGTGAAGAGAAGGAAACTATCAGCAGTCTCAACATCATCAGATCCACACTATAGTGGATAACAAGTAGGCAGAGTATTAGGCTTCTCTAATACAGTTGACGGGTAAGCTCTATGGCCTAACTGTCTCTATTTTAATTGATACTAGAGCTACTAAATGTTTCATAGATCCTAGAGTAATATTGAAAATACCGATTAGACCTAGATACATGGAAAAATGATGCATAATACAGTATGCTAATCGAGTAGAGTAGAGGGTAGATACCTTTTTCTTTTGTAGTGAGTTAGAGCTTCCAACCTTCCAAACCTAGGTCAACATGTATGTGGCACCTTTAGGCTCATATGATGTAATTTTGGGAAAAAATTGGTTAACTGAGCATAAGGATATAGTGAATTGTGAGGATAAAGTAGTTAGTTGTCTGGATGATTATGGGAACCTAGTCAAGATTTGTGGAATGCAAAGATCCTTAGAGCTTAGATAGATTTCTGCTATGCAACTCAAAAAGGCTCATTGAAAGGGATGTTCTATTTATGTTGTGCATATCAATAACCTTGAAAACAAGGAACAATATATAGATGACTACCCTATTCTCAAGGAGTTTTGAGATGTATTCCCTGATAAACTCATGTAGTTACCTCAAAAATGGGAATTTTATTTCTCTATTGAACTTGTACTAGGGGTTGAGCCTCAATCTAAAGCACCTTATTAGATGACCACCACTGAAATCTATGATTTGAAGGCCTAGATAATGGAATTGTTGAACAAAGTGCTTATTAGACCTAGTGTGTCTCCTTTGGGAGCACTGATTACCTTTTGTGAAAAAGAAGGATGGAACCTTGTGTCTGTGTATAGACTATTTGATTTTGAACAAGGTGACCATCAAGAAATGATATCCACTCTCAAGGATTGATGAGTTGTTTGAGTAGATGAAGGGAGCAATAGTGTTCTCCAAAATTGATCTTAGGTTAGGGTATCATCAGTTGAGAATAAAGGAAGAAGATATTTCAAATATTTCCTTTCAAACTTGACATGGACATTATGAGTTCGTTGTGGTACCTTTTGGTTTGACTAATGCACATGTAGCTTTCATGAACCTCATGGACAGTGTGTTCAAAGACTGTTTGGATTATTTTGTTTTGATCTTCATTGACATACTAGTCTATTCAAAGTCTATTGGAGATCATGATAGGAACTTGAGGATAGTTTTACAATGGTTGAGAGAATTTTTTTTTTTGGGAAGCTATCCTAGTGTTTTTCTATCAAGACAGGGTGCACTATCTAGGCCATATTATTTCAACTAAGGGAGTCTCTATAGACCCTGAAAAGATCAAGGCAATTGTGGAATGGCCAGTGCCTTAGAATGTGTCCAAATTATGTAGCTTCATGTGCCTTGTGGGTTATTATGAAAGTTTTTGCAAGGGTTCTCCCAGATTGCATCTCCGATTACATCACTCCAAAGAAAGGTAACATGGTTTGAATGGACCAAGAAATGTGAATAGGAATTCCAACTCCTGAAGGAGAGGCTCATAATAGCACTGATGTTGACCATCCCTAATCCTAATGGAAGATTCATAGTAATCATAGATGCTTTAGGAGAGGGATTGGGAGCAACACTAATGCAATATGGACAAGTGGTAGCGTATGAATCAAGGAAGATTAATCAATATGAGGTGAACTACGCACCACATGATTTAGAATTGGACACTATAGGTCATGCCTTATAGATGTGGAGGAATTATCTCTTGGGAAAGCCATTTGGGATTGAGATACATTTTTACTCAACCAAACCTTAATGCACAATAAAGAAGGTGGTTGGAATTCCTTAGTGAGTATGACTTCGAAATTGAGTATATAAAGGGAAAAGAGAACAAAGTGGTTGATTCTCTTAGGAGGAGAAGACATTTGGCAACCATGGTCTTGACAAGGTCAAATTTGAGACAATAGGTGATACAACATCTACCAGGGGATGAGAACTATGAGAGAATGAAGAGTGCCCTAGCAGAGAATTATACAGATCATCAGTTCAATGGGTATGAAATCGAACCAAATGGAATTTTGAGATACCAAAGGAGAATGTATATTCCAGAATCTAGAGAGTTGAGGAAGTTTTTTTTAGAGGAGGTTCATAATGCACCTTATTTAGGACACCCTAGAGTATCAAAGATGATTGCAAAATTGAAAATTCTATAATTTTGGCCTAAACTCAAGAAGGATGTAGTGGAGTACATACCTAGATGCTTAGAGGCTGGCCAGTGAGTCAAGGCTAAGCATGCACATCCAAATAGGCTATTGTATCCTCATGACATACCCAAGCATAAATGATAGGTGATCAATATGGACTTCGTATAGGGGTTGCCTTTGAGCAAGAATAGGCATGATGTTATCTTTGTCATGATCGATAAGTTGACCAAGGTTGCACACTTCATTCCAGGAAAACTTAAGGATGGATCATTGACCCTGGCCAAGAAATTTTTCTAGGAGATCTTCTACTTCCATGGAGTGCCAGAGACTATCATTTATGATAGAGACACCCAAATGACCTCAAGATTTTGGATGACCTTAAATGTCGCATTGGGAACTAAATTGAATTTCAACTTGGGTTATCATCCTTAGACTGATAGGAAAACAAAGAGGGTGAACCAGGTAGTCGAAGACCTCCTCTAAATGTACTGCATGGACCAACATTATAAGTGGGAAGAATATTTATCATTGGTAGAGTTTTCTTACAATAACTCATATCACACATCCCTAGGTATGACACCGTTTGAAGCTCTTTATGGGTCAAAGTTTTGTACACACATAATTAGTTGGGATAGATTGGAAGATAGGATCATAGTAGGACTTGAAATGCTTAAGGAGATGGAAGAACAAATTAGAATCATTAAGAGTAGACTGAAGGAGGTAGCATACCGAAAAAAGAGTTATGCTGACAAGAATAGAACTCTAAAACAGTTTGCGGTAGGGGATACTTCTTAATAGTCAGGCCTTGTAAAAGTTCCATTTCCTTTGGAAATTCTTCCAAGTTGGCCTCGAGATATGTGGGTCCTTTTGAAGTCTTTGAAGTGATTAATCTCATTGATTACAGACTTGCTCTACCACCTACTCTGGCTCGATTTCATAATGTGTTTCATGTTTCTTTTCTTAAGGAATATCATCCTGATGTAGCTCATGTACTTGATTGGAAATCCTTGTAGGTACAAGATCCATGAATGGTGCTAGTGGAGCCCAAATTAGAATCCTGGATAGATGCAATGTTAAGTTGTAGAGTAGAGATATTGTTTAGTTTAAGGTACAATGTGACCAATATTGTGAAGACAATGCTACTTGGGAGGATGTGAAAGAAATAGAATGTCCTTCCCACATTTGCCTTCTTAAGAAAGAGACTTTGATAATTTTGTTTGAAAATTTTGGATTGAAATATTATAATGTTTTGGCTTGGAAGAGTATGATATGATACATGTTGAAATAGACGTATATATGCTTTAATTTTGATTAAAAGACATTAGGACGATGTCTCTTCCAAGAGGGGAAGGATGCCATAACCCAATTTTATTGCATTTTTAATTATAATATGATAAATCAAATTATTGAGGAAATTCAATATGTTGAATGGAAATTTTGATATTTTTTAAAATATTGAAAGAAGTTGACCATCATTGACTATGTGATCCTTTTGAAGTATCTTATATTTTATCATGAATTGAACATTATTGATGAATTTTGTAAGTGCAAGTGTGTGCAATTGCAAGGTGACAGGTTGAAGGATGAGAACATAGTTGAAGTAGGATCATTTAGCTAGATCGAACGGTAAGCTTGATGGAATCTAGGTACACACACACCACAAATGGCTTGATGAATGCATTAAAAATTCATATAGGAGATTTTATTAATCTGACTTGAAATGAAAATACATGTGATTTCTTATTTAATTGTTTATCTTGATCTTGTGCGTGCTTGAATTTGAAAGAAAATGCTAGTATGACTTAACATACAAATGAATTCATGTGATTAAAAAAAAATGGCTACTTCATTTAAATATTGAAGCTCAAAATAAAGTAAAAGTTTATTTTTATTTAAATGTTGGTATATGAAACATATAAACATCTATAAACAAATATATATATATATATATGTGTGTGTGTGTGTGTGTGTGTGTGTGTGTGTGTGTACGTGTGTACATACACATATATGTATATATATAATTAAAGAATGAGTAATGTGTGAATACATATATATATATATAATATACATATACATATATTTCTATTTATATTCTTTAAGAATAAAATTGTAATTCAAAGTTATCACTATCAAATTTATGAAATTTGATAAAATCATGATAAAAATCACATAAGGTCATGGTATGAGACCAAATTAATGGAAAATATTCAAAATTTAGAGTATGTGAGTAGCTAAAATCAATGCCCATTAAGAAATGAAATAACTTTTGAAGGGATGCATGGGAAAAAGCAGAAAAAGATACCATTTTGATATCATAGAATTGACAAGACTGAAGAAAACAAGTAGTTTGATGATTTTCTTGAGAAAATTTGTGAGGAAATCGACCCTAAATAGAGGTATTCAATGCAATTTATTTGATTTTTTTGTGTTTTTTAGTTAGCTACTTTGTGATTAATGTATGTAGGATCATATCGATGTTTCTTTTGAGCCATATTAAACTTGTATGATGAACTCAATATGCCATTTCTTGGTTTAAAAATTATTTTTTTCTCTTGTTGAGGTCATCTCAGCCATTTTTGTCACATGTACTCTATGCATGTATCTTAAACGACATGGAAGCTGAATCACTTAACCCCCTACGAGTTAGATGTTACTAACATTGTCATTTTGTTTCTTGCATGTGAAAAGCATATCCTTCACATTACTATCAGTGAAGCTGATAGCCTCTGAAAGGGTATGAAATGATCCATAAATCATTATTTCCTTCTTTGAGGAAAGGAAATTAAATTACCATCAAAATATTATGTTTTACTTTATGTAAATGAATTCCTATTGGGATATTTGCACCATATGGGTGCTAAAATTGTTGTCTTTGATATGAAATTGAAGGGTTTCCATGATGTATTTTATTGCCTCTCGCATTAAGCAATGGTTGGGTGTTACCGCCCCATTCTTTTTAAATAATAGCAATTTTATTTGTTGTTGTGTGTTTCTATGTCACAATGATTCTTTATCCTTGTCACATTGTCCATAAGAGATGATGGTTGAGTGATGCATTGCTCCATCCTTATTTTGGAATGTTAGCTTGTGATCCATCATTCTCTAAGAATGATAATCTTTTGAGTCCTTGGATGATTCCAACCCAAGTCATGGGTCGATATGTGTGGCTTCTGCCCCATGCACTGATAAAATGCAAAGCACACTCACTCATTCCATAGAACGAAAATAATTTAATTTGATATTAAAATAGTAAACAAGGGTTCCTAAACTCGAAACATGTGAAGGCTATACCCAGTATATGTGTAAATTATTTCTTGTTAAAATGACCAACATGTCTTTCAAGTCTTATTATTTTTCAAGAATCAATACCAAGAAATCGTTTGGTTATTTCCTTTATATGCTTATTATATACAATTATTCTTAGAATGATAGAATTTTTGAATTGTAAATGAGAATGAAAGTTATGTTGTATTAGAATTCTTTGACCATGAATGTAATGAATAGCTATGCTTTCTAAATGAGGCTATAATGAATGAAGCTTTTCTTGATATGGAACTGAATCTATAAAATTTTGTAAACATCATCATTCTATTATAAACAGTGTTTGATTAGTTGTAAATGAGATCGTTTTTTTATAAATTGTAATTTTTTAGTTGTAAACAATATCGTTCTATTATAAGTAGTGTTTGATTAGCTATAAATGACATCATTTTGTTATAAACCACAATTTTTTAGCTGTAAACAACGTCGTTCTATTATAAAATGTGTTTGTATAGCTACAAATGACATCATTTTGTTATAAACTGTAATTGTTAGCTGTAGAAAACATCATTCTATTAAATAGTTGTATGGTTACAATAGTATTATTTGCTATCATAGCATGGTTGATACAAATGGCATAACAATATGTGGGAAACTGTTCAAAAAGACTTGTTCTTAAATTATTTACTTCTTGTGAACCAAAAACCTATATGTCAATCTAAAACATTATTTGAATGTTAGAAATATGATCTATTGGTTTTTTTAATTCATAATGTCTGTAGAAATTTATAACTTAAGTTGGCACATATATGTGTATGCACATAGACCTTTGTCTACATACATACACATACTGGTGACATACCTTCTTTTGTTACCTATTTTCTTTATTCTTAAATGAATACTAAATTACAATGAATGTAATCATGTGACATGTGCTTGAAATGGATGGATAATGTATTGATCAGTTTCATTGATTCATATTATGAATTTTAAATAGAATAAAACAACAACACCTAATAGACTAGAGCACCTAAGGGTAGATGCTGCTAGAGGGTAGATAGTTTCTATGAGATAACTTGATGTTGAAAGTTACCTTTCAGGACAGGTGCCAAAATGGAGTTCAAAGAGTAAGGTTTTAGCTTTATCCAAAACCTATTGTTTGTTACAATTGCAACAATGTTCTTATTCTTGGCCAAGCAAATTAGTTCATTATGTATGTATGGACTTTGTAATAACTCTCTGTAATTCCTAGCATAGATCTTGCATTTTATTTTCTAACTTGTAGATAGAGATTCATGGTGATGTATTGGAATGCACCAAATTCCACCTTGTATATTGTTCTCTTGCTAAACTTTCCATGTAGGGTTGGGTATTCTTCAAGTTGGAAGAATTTTGAGGAAGCGTAAGCTTCATGGTTGGTTAGTAAAGTTCTTCAACCATGTTCTTGTCCACCAGTGGAGGTGAGCATCAAGAGGAAACATTGGGTGTTTTCAAAACTATCTTGGTCCATGATGTAACTGTGATGTAATCTTGATGTAAATTTACACATTGTATTGATTATGTGGCCTTATGAGCCAAGTCAACTTGGATATTGTAATTGACATTGACATTGAATATATTTATCTTTGACTCATTTTAATTAGACATGTGTTGCTATGATGGATAATACTTGCTTAGTTATGTATTTTTAAAATTAAATATTCATAATGTCATTTGCAATAATATAATTAAGTGATAATTTAGAATGGGTTATTACAGACCCCCTCTATAGGCAATTCTAGAGTGTCAAAATTGTCTAAGACATATTTTTTAACTATTTCCTAATCCTTGTCATTGTTAGGATAGCTTTTTGGTACCATTTCGAAGTATCTCCATGAAGTGATCCAGTGAAGTCAAATAAATTTGTGTCATCTCTAGTTATGCACAATTTTTGCCACATAGATTCTAAGATGAATACATGTTTTTCTATTTCACTTGTGGCTTGTTCAAACAAAGGGAATTTTGTGGCAGTATTCATGTTTGATTTTTCTTCTAACTTACTATTTGTATATCCTATGTCGAATAAATAGATCCACTCAGTATATCTATAATATTTTCCGCTCCTTGTTGTCCTCCTACATTTTTATCTTCTATGTTGTGTTGTACTTCTTCCACAAAATCATCCTTTCTTTTATTGGTATTTAGGGTGAATTGTGGTACAGGGGTTGTGTATTTTCAATGTGTCTTTTCATTATTGAAGATATCCTTTTGTTAGTGAGCGTCATTTGGCTATTTGATAGTGGCATTTTGTTAGGAGTTGTTAAGCTTATATTATTCTTCCTCTTTCCTTCCACATCTGCTCCTCTTACCTTCAAAACACTTCTAGTGACTAACTCATCTAAATATTCAACATCAAATGTTATGTTTTGAAGGTTGTGTAGAGGATTTTCCATTGGTAATCAATCTTCATTTATCCTTAATTGAGTATTCCTTCAGTCTAGATGAGTAGTTGGCATTTTTTTTAGAGGAGGTGTCATAATTCTTATTACCACTTGTCCTATTTTTCTTCTACTGTTTCCATATTCTTTAATTTATCCTTGTAAATTTTGAATTTAATTTGGTCTATGCTAGGACCTAGTTGTAGATCTCTTTCTTTACCTTCTCCAAAATCACTGATAATGACACAATCTACTTCTTCTTCAACATCACCCACCCTAGAGCACTTAGCAACACCCTCATTGCCACACTCAACCTCTTTTGTTCTATTTTATTTTGCAAAATCTAAGTCCCACTCTATTTTCCTCCTCTCTACTTCCATTTTTATATGATATTCTTGAATCTATTTTAACTTCCTTTATTCTATGTCTATCTCCATTCCTAATTTAATCCTTTCAATTATCTCTCTTTTCCTTTCATTATCTATTGTCGCCATGGGTCTTTCTAGTTTGAACTTTCATTAATCCTTATATCTCTCATGGGTGGTTTAGTTTTTGCATAGTTACATCTTTTTAGGGGTATTTTCATATCCCTCCTCCATTTCCTTTTTTCATCCCTTACATGCCTACCCCCCTCTCACAGAGGTAGTACTTAAGAGAATTGTTTGCATTTTTTTTTCTTTTTCTACATTTTCCCTTTTCTTTTTACTTTGAATTTCTTCACTATCCTCTCTAGGGTCCCAACAATGGAACCAATGTTAATAGAGGAATATGGGGAATTATAGTTTGAAGATCTATACACTAGTATCCCTTATATAGTCATTTTATACCCTAGAGGGTACAATGGCATAAATGAGTGTGGTCAGGGACTCTATCTAATTTTAACTTAGATATTTCTAACCATAAAAATAATCATTCATAACATAGATATCCATTAAATCCTTATAACTCCATATATTATATATATTCAGATAATCATTACATAAGCAGGTCTTAGTATTTTCTTTATAGTATAGTCTTTTTCTATCTTCTCTATGATTATCTCCTATTCTGTCATCTATTACATACATATAACAATGCCTAGTCTGTTATAGAGAAATTACCCTTATAGGGTACCCCATAACTTATCTCCTTGGCTGGGTAGATGCTTCATAGTTTCTTTGCAATGGAATGTTATAGGTTCTACTTTGTGTCCTATACCTTGCCAACACCCAATGTTAAATTGTTAAGGGTGAAGATTTATGATGTTACACTTTGATAAATTTCCCTCTACCTTTGATTATTATTTTATTTCTTTCAAAATTTTCCTATCCTTTTAGAGCATATTGATATGCTTCTTCCAAAGTTGGAAGCCTTATCATACTTAGCTCATCTTGAATATTTAGCCTATTTCCATTAACATATCTAGCCACCTTTTCATGGTTTAATTCATTATGGCCAAATCTTATTGAAATTTTGTAAAAATCATTTATACCTGCCTTCACACTTAAATATTGTTGCCTTAAATTTTTCAGTTTCTTGAGAAGTTCAAGTTAATAATCACTAGGTATAAATTTAACCTTCATCTTGCTCACCATTCAATCCCATCAAGTGATCTTATCTTTTCCACTTATTTTTTTCTCGACCTGCACCTCTTTCCATTGAAGTACTACATTCCCCTTAAGTATTTTTTTGAGTAACCTTCACTCTTTTAGGGTCCTCCACTTTATCATATTCAAAGCATTCATCCATCTCTATTATCTAATTTATTGGCTTAGTTGGCTTTGAAATTCTTGAGAGTATTGGTAATTACATCCTTGTTCCCTTCCCAATGTTAGAAATAGCCCTTATAATCCTTCTTAATCTTGCATCCACATCTCCATCTACATTTTCACCTTCCTACCCTTCCATATCTACTTCTTCATCTTCACTATTAATCTCTTCATGTGATTTGACTCTTCTCATTCCACCTTCTATTGCATCCATTCTTGCTTGCACTCCCCTTAGAGCCTCTACTACCTCATCTATTCTTCCTATTACTTTTTCATATACAACCTCTTCCATCCTTCTCCTTGGTAGTATCATATTGCTCCATATCTCATATTTTTCCTTTTTCTTCTTATCGTACAGTCCTCTTGGTTGCAATATCGCTTGATGTAGGGACACACCCATAGTCACAACTTATAAGGCTTCCTTCAACCCCAATACAAAGTCACCATCATCCTTCCTAGATCTGTAGTTGTTCTATAATTCCACACTGATAGAAGCTACCTCCTCATAGGCACCCAAAAGCACAACCAAACTAGTAGAAAGTAGAGAAGGGAAGTTGTGTTGCTACAAGAAACTTACACAATATCTAATCTATAAATAATAGTCTATGGCTACAAACACATAAATAAATGGGTTTTAGATCCTTGACCAAACAATACACAAAACATAACCATTTTGAGTAAAAAATTCATAAAATTATCATTTACAATCACACTCACATTCAATCCAAGAAGAAAACAATCTCAAAAGAGGAATAATATATTTATTTTATCTAAGAAAATTTAATCTTTAAAATTAGTTGTATACATTTAAAATTATTGTGACAAATATGAGATTCCCCTATTTCTCCTCTTTCTTCTTCTTCTCCTAGCACTTTCTCCTCTATGCCTTCCTCTTTCTATATTTTTCCTCCTATTCTTGTTCTATCTTTTGGATTTTTTTCCTTATATTACTTTGATTTCCTCTTTTTTCTTGTTTGTTATTCTTCTTTTGTCCTTTTCTCTCCTTCTATTATGTTTTTTTTCTCAAAAATTCCAAAACTCTCAAAGTTTCCTTCCCAAAATCCCATCTAAATTTTGTGTAGCATTCAAAATTCAGTCATAAATGCCTAAATACTTCAGTTTTAGTTCAAAAATCTCACCCAGTCTTGTTATTCCCCATTTCCTCTTCTTGTTGTTCATAAATGAGCACGCGGGTAGGTATTTTCCACCCAAAAAAAGAAAAGTCAAAATTTAAAACTTAACGACTCTTACATGACATGATTGGGAAAATAATAAAAAGAGGCATCAAGAATGATTCCCATGCATCAAAAAAAATTTTCAGACCGACCTATTTTACAATGCATAATTTAGAAAATAGATGGATTTTTTGACTGCTAGCTACATAAACAACACTTAGAACAAAATTTCTTAGAGCTTGCAACAATTCCTTTTGAAAATTATAAAAAAGACATGTCTACAATCATGTTCCTTTTGTACAGATTCCAAATACAAGGCATGTTCAAATTTACAATGGAAAAATACATCATTGACCTTGTGAAAGAAGGAATCTAAGTGATTTAGTTTGATAGTTCTATGGACAAAATTCTTCCAAAGCCCCCATTTTGGCAATATCATATAGGATGCAATTTTTTTATAGAATTAAATGCATTCTTACATCTCAAGATTATAATATCAAATGCTTACATTTTCCATTGGAATTATATATCTAGCTCTTTAAAATACTTATATTCTTAATTTTCTGTAGCAACAACATAATAAATCCAACTACAACAAAGGCTATGCTTGATCAACTAATTATGATTATTTTTAGTTTAAAAAGTATTACATGATAATATTGCTATGCAACTTTTAAGACCCTAAACATAAATATTTTAAAAGATTTTTATCTTGTAGATAGCTCAATAAAATTTACCATCTCAATATATTAGTTTTTTTTATTCAACTGCTATAGAACATGAAGAAAAAATTCAGCAACAAACTTTTTTGTAATTATAGAGAATGTTCATCACCCATAAAAACAACAATATAAGAATTTGATGGCTAATTGCAAACTTCTTTTTGGTTGTTGGAAACTAAAATGACTTATTTTATTTTAGATCCACTCGGTTCTTTCAAAAGGAGTCCATTTGGAATACCCATTGATATCATGGAAGAAACATCTCAAACTCATGTAAATGTGATTTAAAATTTTATTAAAAATCTAAATGAAATTGCTTCATTTACTTAGTTTTCACTCTTTTTTGTATGTAAGAAATTCTTGATGTACTATTCTATTTTGTATAGTTGTAGAAACTTGTATAAATAATTATTTTATAGGGTTATGACTCGTGCCTTACATAGAGTTATCTCTTTGATGGGTTTGATGCCTCATACATTCAATGTTATTTATTCTTTTTGGTTGTTGGAAACTTAAATAGTTCCTTTTACATCAAATCCACTTAATTTTTTTCAAAAAGAGTCCCTTTGGAATACCCATTGATATGATGGAAGCAACACCTCAAGATAATGTAAATGCAATATAAAATTTTGTTAAAAATCTAAATGGCATTGCTTCATATACTCAATATCTACTCTTTTTTGTTTGTCAATAGTGCTTGATATACTATTGTATATTTCTTAAGTATTTGTAATAAACTTAAACTATCTCTGATCAATCCAAAAGAAGCACCCATAATCAACTTCTTATATCTTCTACCATATTCAATTTCTATTAATATTTAACATGATTTTTGCATTCGGTAGGGACTTTAGTTGTAATACAACCCTTGTTATTCACCAATAGCTTTTCACTATATAAACATATACTTGCTTGATAAAAGGTACTCCTAGAACAAAGAAAATTTATCCTTAAATTTTCTCAAACATCTCCAAGGGAAAAATATACTACTTCAATGTGATTGGGGATGTGAACTAACTAGTTCCATTTTTGACCAATGAACTAAGAACCTTATTGATATATGTAGATGACATCTCTTGAGCCAAAATTTTAAGCAATAGGACCATATCAAACATAGTTTTTTAAAGGGAAAATAAAAAGAAGCTAAGAACATACTTGTGAAGAGATACGTCTAACTAATCCCACCAAAATTGGAGTTATACAAATGCTACTCAAGGTCAGACATATATTGGTTTATTTTTAACTAGTGAAGAAATTTTTATTTCAATTTTAAAGATAATTTACAAGAATATATGACATAAAAGTGAGCCATGATATTAAAGATATAATGCATCTAGAGTAAATTTAACATAAACTATATAAGAATATTAATTGAAATGTTTACTTCTATTTTCTTGCATGTTCTAAAGTGGATAAATATTGTAATTTTTAATTATTAATTTAATCATTTTTATTAAGAAATTTAGTTGAAATGTCTAAGTTTCATGTGAAATTTGAAGAAATAAAGTACAATTTAAAATCAATATGATTTCTATAAAATATTAAAAAATTGCACTAAATGATATATATATGCATAAATATGTATATATATATGTATATACATATATGTACACATATATTGATATATAAATGTATACATATATACACATATATATATACATATACACATATATTTATAGATATATACACATACAGATATACAAATATATACATATACATATACATATACAGACATACACATGCGCACACATATGCATATACACATACATATACACTTACACAAATATATCTATATACATATATACATGCACACACATATGCATATACACATACATATACACTTTCACAAATATATCTATATACATATATACATGGACACACATATGCATATACACATACATATACACTTACACAAATATATACACACATATACATATATATATATATATACATATATATATATACATATATATATACATATATATATATACATATATATATATACATATATATATATATATATATGTATATGTATATATATATGTATATGTATATATATATATATATACACACACACATACACACACTCACACACACACACATATATATAGATTTATGATCATTTATTAAAATAAAAAATGTGTTGATATATTATTTACACATTTAAAAATTTATTAAAATTAAAAAGAATACTTAATAGAATTAAGAACACGAAAGAGATTTTTTTAATAAAATCTCATAAATTATTAAAATGATTGAAATTTAATTATAATAATTAATTATTATTTTTAGTTATGAATTGGTGATTTATAAAATAATTACAAATCTTCTATATTTAAATAATGATTTCTCATTATCGGAATAATTACTTTTAGAATAAGATGAAAGAGATAAAACTTACTTTACAAATTTCAGAGATTTTAAAAGATTAAAATTGATTTTAATAATTATTTTTATTTTTGAATTATTCAATAATGATTTAAAAAATATCCATTTTTTAATATTTAATCAAAAGTTTTCAACATTTAAATAATTAATTTTCATAATCTAAATAATTATTTTTGAATAAAATGAAAAATATAAAATGGCTTTACAAAATTTCCTATATTACTTAAAAATTGAAATTTGACTTTAATATTTTATTTATTTTTAATATTATAAATTAATTAATTAATAAAATGGTTGAAAATTTTCACTATCTAAATGATTATTTTTTCATGCCCTAAATAATTACTTTAAATAAAATGAATCAAAGTTATTCTCGTAATTGAAGACACGGACTTTCAATAATCCAAATTTGTGACCCATCACTTTATACCATTATTATATTGATTAAATATTTTTAAACAATTCGAAACGATTGCAAGAGAATTTGTACTTTACGGAAAATGATAAATATGTATCAAATACATAAAGTAGTAAAAAAAATATTAAAGATGACATTGATGATTGAAATATTTTTGTTGTAAAGTAATAATTTGTAAGCGTATTTTGAATTTAAGAAATATTTTTTTTAATAGTTAAAATTAAAATTATATATATATATATATATATATATATATATATATATATAATTTGATTTAAGTTGTGTTATTTATGATATAATGTGATGGTTAAATTATGATATTTTTATTGTAATTGTCATGTTTCAAACTATTATAGGGTTATTGTGATTGTGGGTATTGTGTTCTTGTTGATCTATTGTACTCTTACATTTAAACTATGATGTGATGATGTTTGGTGTTCATGCACTTAGTGTGCTAAACTATTACTAGGCTAGTGTGCTTGTAGACATTTTGCTCCTACTAGACAATTAGGCTCTCGGGTTTAGACTATTTGACATCAAGCAAATTCATCACCAACAATTCATCGCCATGACAAATTTATCTCATGGAAAATTCACCACTAGCAATTCATTGATGTGGATAATTCATTTCATATATAAATTAGAAATTTTGATTTATGATAATAAAAATGAAAATATTTTTCAATATATTTTATTTTATTCTAGTAAACTAATTACACAACAATATAAGTCATCTCTATGATTGTACTATTACAAATATACATATGGCAACTATATAATCTAATAGTTGGTATTGTTAGCTAAACTTTACAAGTAATCACAAACATTGTGTGGTGGAAATTATACTTTTCCAAAAGAATCTCAAGGAAATATATTAAAAAATATTAATGCGATGAATTACTCATGATACATTTTCCACAAAATGATTTTTTCAATAAATAAAGGTTTGATTATTTTTTATACATGTAGCATTTATTATAATCAAAAGTACAATTTAAGCTTGTGCTACCATATCATCCTGCGATTTTTTTTGGTCTATGCATGTAATGGGTTTCCCTAGATCTTTGTGTAGAGTAGTAATTATAACAAACATCCATACACTTTGAACAACTAAAAGTAAATAATAAATGCACAAGTAAGATACTTCTAAAATGGTGCAATATCGTATATTATACATGCATAAAGAGTAATATTATTACATCACAATAATTTTGTGGTTATGGTCTTTATGAGTGAATTATACATTTATTCTTTTAAGTGTTCGCATGCTAGTCCTTCCAAAATTTTCTATAATAATTTTTGAAAGTAAAGGTCTCTTGATTAGATATTCTATTTGGAATGATAAGTTGTGTTAAACATATTCAATATTTTTCTTATGCTTTTCCTTAAATTACTACTTAAGATTTTAGAATTGAAAGTTAGATTTTCAGTTAAGTTGAGTTATGTGATTAATAGTATATGTTTTTTAAAATTTAAATAGCATTATTAAATTTTTTTTTTAAATAAAAAAAATTCTATCTTAAAAATATAAAATTATATCAATATAGAAGTGATAGATATATTACACTAATATCATTTCAAAATATAGAAGTGATATATATATTACACTAATATCATTTCAAGGGATTAAAGATCGATTAAATATTAGTGTAAATAAAAATAATTTTATTTTAAGTTTATTTATAGTAATTAAATAAATGTATGTAGATAAGTATGAATTAATTTATATTAAAAATTTATGTAAATTATCAAAATATTAATTTTTATAAAAAAATAATTGTAAGAGATAGTTGAACTCAGTTTTTATGAAATAAATGGTGAAAGTGTGAGTTTGATGTAGTATAGAATTAGATGATTTTGTACAATAATTTTTTTTTGATGTTTTATATGTTGTTTAGACTTTTGTGTTCAATTACAATTATCTTTTGGTAAATTTCAGGTATATGGATTGATTTCACATAGTGTGAATCTAAATTTTACTCTATCGATCTAGTCTAGCTAAGTTTTTATATCCACTAGTTAATTCATCTATAAATATTCTCTTTTATTATTATTAAGGATTATGAAAACTTTAAAAATTCTTAGGGGAGATTGCTATCACTAGGGTAAAATTTTCCTAAACTGCCCCCCTTTTTGGAACAACTTTATGGTTGTAAAAATGATTTGCAAAACATTATATAACCATGCAAGCAATCTAAATGTTGAATCTATGCAGTATTATAATTATTTTTGGTGATTTAATTGAGGTGTTCTGAGAATGATGTAAACAATAATTGATAGATTCTTTCATGTCCTTGAATAAAAAATGATGGACATTGAATACTTTTAAATAGGAGTACATATCATTAAATCATGTGATACATTTAACAAGCTAGCTAATGAACCTTGACATTGACCTAGACAAGGAAATATTAATATTGATGCAGGGAAGGAATATTGCCAAATAAGGAGGGTAAAGAAAGTTAGATGTATGTGAATATATGTAGATACATATGAGATATGGTTGAATGTGTAGTAATAAATTTAAATTGAGAAGGATAGTCTATCAAGTTATGCTCCCAATTTTGTACAAATTGTGTCATTTCTTATGAATATGTATTTATATTAAGTTGTTCCATCATGATAGGTTGAAATCTAAATTATAATTAAAATGTGCAAATTTTACCATTACATAAAGATGTTAATCCTTTTTGTAAGTCTCTAATAATATTCAAAAGTGGCTAACAATATTTGTCACAAACATTTTGTATTAGGTAAAAGGGATTTTTGAAAGGACTTCAACTTTTTTACAAAAAAATAAAAAGATGAGATACATGTCACTCAATAATTGTACACCAATAAAATTATTAAAAAACTACAAAGACAAATTGTGACATAAAAAAAGCTACACAACATCATAACCACCAAACCTTGCAACTCTCATACTCTCGATAACTATTATGTATATTTACAAGATTAAAATAACAACACATTGTAAGAGTTGAAAGATTAGCTCAATACCCAAGATGACCCACAAAAACAATGAAAACTTTCTACAATAAGATAAGCAAGAAGATGAGCTTGCTTGATATTAAGACCTATAAAAAATGATGATGAAGTATAAAGAATATTTCATATGAGTACAATGACCTCTTTATATAGGCAAAGTGAGAAATATGATTGAACATGATTGTGACATGTGTGTTAATCCTATGACATGTGACAACCAACAACCTAACTACTTATGAACCATGCATTACAAGCTAGATAAGATAAGTTCTAAAAAGCCAACTAAGACTTCTAGAAGAAATCTTATAACCTAAACAAACTTAACATGTAAATAAGTCCCCTAAATCTCTAACAAGATAAATTATTAAGTACAACAGTTATTCGCACCAACAAACATAATTTAAAAATAACCACACACTACATTCAATAGAATACATTGTTAATTTAAAAATAACAACACACTACATTTAATCGAATACATTGTTACTAATTAACGGATAAAATATATTTAACCCAAGAACCTATATGATAATTTGGTTGATCACCCAATAGCTAGTTATCACAACAAAAAATCTCCCAAATCAAAAAATAATGGGGACAATACGAAAAAATTGATGTTAGAGTAGAAATGAGAATCTTAAACAGTTTGTTTAGTATTCAATTTGATTGGTTTCTCTGTTATTTGATTCTAATTATCAACCTGCCATTATACTAACAGAGGCAATAAAACTGTTCGCTGGTTATTTTATCTCTTGAAATGATGAGGATGCAATCTTATCCAACCAGCTTGAAACTCTTTCTATCTGCAATTTATAGTGATAAATGTCGACACACAACTTTACCTCTCGGTGGATACTAAGGTCGTTTTACATCTCGTTTTCACATTCTGCTGTTTTAAAATTAATGGAGCGATTGTTGGATCTGAGTCACCTTGCATTAGAATCCCCCTCTCTCCCCCACAGCTCTCCATTATTGACACTTGCCTCCTCTTCACTATAAATACCTGCCACCTCCTCTCATTGTATAAACACAACACAACCGTTCAAATATGGTGAATTTCGTAATGGCTGGGCGTGCGCTGTTTTCAGTGGTTGCTGCGCTGTGCATCTTGAATGTTGCGTTAGCAGCAAATACAAACGCTCCCAAGATCACAGATATCCTGGCAAACGCGGATGTTGATGAAGCGCTGGGCAGCGCGTGGAGTGGAAGTTTTCTGGAGCAGCCCAATTCTTATCAAGTGAGAGGAGGGTGGATTTACGCGGACTCCAACTATCCCGACGCCCACAAATATATCCTTGTCCAGCACGCCTCAAAAGACCGCTCACCTCAGGGTTTGTATATCATACTTAAATGCTTTATTACTATTATGTATTGTGTGTTAGTCAGAATTTAAAACGAAATGAGTGTTGCAGGAGCAGATGGAGATATAGAGCTGGACAATCCGGAGAAGGACGCCGTGCTGAGCAGCGAGCATTACAAACTGGTGGCAGACTTCCACACCCATCCCTTCGCTAGCAAAACACAGCAGAGGGCAAACTCAGACGACATCAAAAGAGCATATGAGAGAGGAGTGCCGGGAGTAGTTGTTTCATGCTCTGGGGTATTCTACTATGGCCCTGAGCGTCGGGCATCCCTGGATGGACCCACGGGATACCCTCAAACTTCTCCTGAAGCTTACAGTGGCCAAAACGATGTCAGGTTTGGCGATAACAAATATATCGGCCAAGGCCAATGCAAATGAACTTCCTCTACCCATTACTACTAGTATATCATATTATTTCACTCTGAGCACTTCCATCTTCGCCATCTTGTGTGCATGTTACATGTCTGTATGAACTCTCCCTATAAATAAGTGAAAGGAGATTTCGGTCTAGATAGAATTGCATGTTGCTGTGGAATATAAAATGCACGTCGTCGCCCTCTGCATTTTACGTATGTGTATGAATTCCCGCCATAAATAGAAGTTGATTTCAGAGTGAATTTATTTTCATGTGCTATGATGTGGTGTATGAAATTACAGGCAATTTAGCCTGCAGCAGCTTTCCTAACCCAAAACAATTGATAATTGGTTGAATATTTGTAAGGGTGAAATCTGCGTATCAATGCTATATCTCATTAATTTTGTGTCAAATGTAATAATATAATAATAAGTGGTGTGGTTTATGTTGGTGGTTATTTTTTTCATTCGTTATTCATCTTCATTTGTATTGACTTTTATATATTTGTTCTATGTATTAATTTTTATATATTTGTTTCATGTCTTGATATAATCATCTTAAGGTTAATTTTTACAGAACATTAGATTGATCTAGTTCAAACTTAAAACATACAGTAAAGAACACAAAATTCAAACATTAAAATTGAAAATTTAACTTTTTTACTCCTTTACTAATCATTATGAGCTAACTTAGCACATATTTGTTCAAGATGTTACTATGTCATGGTATTTAAAGACAGTAAATATACACTTGATTTCATATGGAATTACATGGAGAAAATCATTAGATTGGACTTTACTTTTTTAAAGGGCAAATAATTTGCACTATCATCATATAGGCCACATGCATGGCTGTGTATGCTGTTTTTGACATTTCTCATTGTTGTTAATATGAATCAACAAGAGGGTTCACCTAGGAGAACCCATTTTAATCAAGTCAACAATCTATTAAATCATGTTTGTAGACACCAAATGAACAAATGGTCATGCCCACATTTTATTATGGACATAAAACACAACCATTTTTCTTTTTTAAAACACATTAAATGACATATCCTAACTTAGGAGTTATCACAATGTTAACTAGATCTTCAAGCATCCAAGATATTTTATATTGAAAATAATTGTGACACCACCCTATACTTAGACATCTTATTGTGGTGCGATACAAGCATGGATGCGATGCTACTATATAAAACAAGGTACAAGCCCAACATAATTAAAAGACACTAACTAATCATCTAAGATAATTTACAATATTATAAGAATAGACAAATTATGCCATACACTAATGAGAAATTGGAGGTACCTTAATATTTCCTTTGACAATTTATAGGTGAAAATAATATTAAAATTATTTACTTGAAGATATATGTTTAAATGAATGAACCCATCACATTAATTAAATATTGAGGCTAGGTTTAATACATTTACCTAAAGTACTAACATAGTAATTAAAATGGATAAACTCTTTACCACATGTTTAAATTCATTGTATGGAAATAAGTATTTCATTACTAAAAACGTTAATGGTGGGGATGACATTAGTAAGCTTGTCAAATTAAATTAATTAGTTTACCTAGTTAAAATTTGGAAAATATAAAAAAAATGTGGATACTAGAAATTGGATACAAGGAGAGGGATCCAATTTGACAATATTCACATTCAAGGACACCTTAGAGATCTCTACCCAATGGAGGATGTGAGAAATCTGATTGTAAGGAATTCTTGGAGATGATTGAGACAAGAAAGGGGTTCACCACCAAGTGTAAACTTGGAAAATACAATTTTTTTGAAAACACAGGGTGATATGCAAAAAGACCTAAAAATGCAAGTAAAATGTAACAAAAAATTATGAAATTGGAAATGTTCACCTAGAAACTTGCTGGAGATAAAATGGAGCTCTGGAATCCTGAAAAGCCTATTGTTGATGTTGACTAGGACTCATACTCCAAGCTGGGAAAATCAGTCCAGTTCTGAGAAAAATGTGCTAGAATAGGTTTCAGCCAAAAGGGTACCCAGCTTTGCAAAAATCCTATTTAGGCCGTGACAGTGGGACTCATTCGCTAATAGTGGCAAATCAATCCACTTCTAATTTTCTAGAAATTCTAAAGTGGATTATATAGCTCTCAGTTTGCTCTGCTCTTCCCGACTAGTTTCCAGATCCGAAACTGCAAAATTTAGCTTGTAGTCCTTCTCCATGGCTTGCTTTCAACTATGACAAGTTTGAATTGCTTTGAAAACTTGATGACAACTTTTCCAAACTTTCTCTTTGATAAATCTACAACCTAGACCTACAAATCACATGCAAAGAGAAGGAAAAATGTTGTGGGGTTAGTGAATAGGTGTTTGCCTTGGTCAAACCCCTTGTTGGTAATTAAACCCTTGAAATAAAATGGAATAGAATAGAGAATGATGAATGAAAAACTAATGATGTTGCAACGCACCAAACCCTAGCAATAAGGTGCTACAAACATGTAAGTATTGGCTCCAATGGATGAGGACTTGGAATTTTGCTTGATGTTGATAGATCTTGAATGCAATGCTTGCTTGAATCCTACATCACAAATGTTTGCTCTAAAACAACATGATGCAAGCAATCTTTGAGATGATGAATGAAACTTGAAGAATCTCTTGATTGCTTGATAATATGCCCTTGAAGTGCCTTGAATGGTCTTATGAATGCTCAAATGCTTGTTAAATTTTCTAGGTATCAAAATGAGAGAAAGAAGCTTGTATTTATACTCAATTATGCAATAATTCCCAAAATTACAACACTACAGGCCAACCTTAGATCTTGGAGAATAAAAACCCACCAAAATTTTGAATTAAATTTGAATTTTGAGTTAAAAGAGACTCATTCGCCACCCTAGGAAAATGGGTCCCACCTAAGGGGACTCATTCGCCACCTTGGGCAAATGGGTCCCACCTAAGGGGACTCATTCACCACCTTGCGAAAATGGGTCCCACCTAAGGGGAATCATTCGCCCATAATGATGAATGAGTCCCACCTTAGGAATTTAAGGTGGGTTTCAAGATTTTGATATTTTAAATGAAATTTGGACCGGGATTATCCTAAAAATACACATAAATAAGGCATGTGGATGCAAAATGGGGCCAATTAAAACATAAGAAAGCCTAATTATTAATGACAAGCCTAGGAAAGTGTGAAAGTGTGTTAAAACACTTTACAACACTTTGAAATAAGGCTTGGTAAGTGATGAAAAAAGGTTATTTTATTAACAAGAACTTAGAAAAGTGGAAAGTATGTTCCAACACTTTACAACATTTAATTAAGGTGCCTTTTAAATCCTTTGGTTCACAAGGGCGCAAAACCTAATGTGAATGTGTTATCCACATTACAATGTTAAATCAAGGAAATATTAAGCCAAAATCTCAAGGAGGGCCCAAATGAGTCAGAAAATGTAGAAGGGTTACTTTTTTGGTGACCACATTTAGCCCCCACTTTAGTGAGAGGATGAACCTGCTTCAAACTCATAGTAAAGTAGATCAACATGCATGAATAGGGGTTCAAATGTATTGATGCTAGTAGATGGGACGACAATGATCAAGAGGGGTGATCAAAACCATAGGATCATGATCCCATGCCAATCCAACACAAGCACAAAGGAACACACATGAAAATGATATCAAGAACAACAACAAGGCACAAGCATACAATGAAAAAGATGAAAAAGGGAAAAATAAAAGGAAAGAAAGAATTAGATCAAGCTTTGACTGTTTGTCCAACACGATGTGGATTAGATCTAGGCTGTTTGTCCATAAAATACATACTCACTCTGAGGCAATGGAACTCATGGCTGTCTACTAGGTGAGAAGGCCTAAAAGGTGAGAAACATACATTCATGGTTGGTATACAATCACATACATGTAGGTGGCTATGGGGAAAGTCATGCCTTGAAATGAGCTTCCTGCTCAACGATACCAAAGTTATACCTCCTGATAACTTTAATAAGGTGCCACAAAAAGAAAATGGTCTTTCAAGCTTCATGAGACAAGAAAAACTTCATATTCTTGGAGCCCATGAACAAACACAATGGCTCCACAGACATGCAAGTTGTGTTATGCAAGGTGGCCATATAAAAAATGTAACATGCAACATGCAAAGAATGTTCAAAGGAGTCTTGCTTAGTTTGTGTGAGATCTTTAACTTAGGGAACATTGTGCCTAATGTTTCCAAGAGAGGACCAATCAAAGAATATAAATTCACAACTTAGGGGATGCAGTGTGTCACATCAAGCCACTAAGAGGAATGTAATATGCTAAGATAGATCATTCTCATGAAGGACATTACACCCAATGTCATCCTTAAAGAAACAAATACATCATATGAAGTAAGAAGGCTGCACTGAGAACCAAGAAAAATAAAGTATTTAAAAGAATAATGCCAATGTATGCCCCCACTTTAAAGGAATTTCTAAACACCATGTTGTGAGTGATTACTTTAAAGTAGCAAATAAAAAATGCAAACAAGAAGAAATACATGAGAGCCAACTTGGAAAGCCCTATGGCAAGTCATATGTTTCCAAGTAAAGCTACATCATGCAAGAGAAAAAGGAAAGAGAGGGATCTCCCCCAAAATGAAAACACCAAACACATAAGGGATCTATGGATTTGGGGTCAATATGTTCTTTGCTACAATGTTTTTAGAGAGCTTGGAACTATCATCATCCCCCAAATAAACATAGAACTGGAAGAATGACACAAAGAGAGTGAAAACAAAGAAAAATATTTTGGGTCAACATGGAAGAGACATAGGGTGTCTCGATGCCTTGTGTCATCCCCAAAAGGAAAACACAAGACAAATGAAAAATAAAAGGAAAAAGAAAAAGGAATTTTTTTTGGTTCAACATGAAGGAGACATGAATGTATCAATGACTTGCATCATCCCAAAAAGGAAAACACAAGAAAAATAAAAATATGAAATGAAAAGGAAAATAAAAAGAGAGTCTTTCGGGTCAACATGAAGGAGACATGAATGTATCAATTCCTTGTGTCATCCCTAAAAGGAAAACAAAAGAAAAAGACAAAGATAAAATGAAAAAGAAAAGAAAAAGAAAGCCTTTTGGGTCAACATGAAGGAGACATGAATGTCTCAATTCCTTGTGTCATCCCCAAAAGGAAAAGACAAGAAAAAGGGAAAAAGGAAAAAGTGATGCACGACATAGAGAAGAATGAAGGTACAAATAGAGGAATGTCACAAAGAGAGAGAACATCAAACATAACATCACGAGGGATCACATTACGCACATTCAATCACACAAGAAAAAGAGAAAAATAAAAAGAAAATTCAAAAGACTAGTAAGGAAAAATATGAGTCAACCTTTGAGAAAGTCATCGGCCTCCCAATCTCAGTTTGTATAAGAGGAAGGTAGATGACGAACCGAAGGTACAATGGAAAATGCATTAGTAGGACAAGGCTAACAATTGCTTTCCCCCATTGAGTGCGAGACAAGAATGAGCCAAGGTAGGTGATGGGAAAGGCCATGTAATAGTGAGAAGAGAATGTTCTACAACTATTACATGACAAAGAGTAGGAGACTAGGTTATGTGATCACTGGATATAAATTATTGCCATCGAAGTGATACTTGCTCAATATTTCCTTCAATGCATGACACTCATCACTACTATGTCCAAGAAGTCAATGATATGCACAATGTTGAACTTTTGCATCTTTAGGATATAGCACAAGTCAGCTCATAGGTGGTAATAATATTAATCCTTGGTTGAGAAGAATTTGTAATTTTAGTTCACTTTCAGGTGGTGGGCGAGGAGACTTTAGTTTTTCTAACTTGTAAGGCCTCTTACATTTACTAGATTAACCCTTCTCTCTAATTGAAGGAGGACCTAAAGTGATCCTCTCATCCTTGTCATTGTTATTAATCAAGAGTTGCTCTCTAGGAAGGAGGACATTCAAATTAGGAGGGGAATCAAAGATCACTGTACCATCATCACGAAGCCTTATATATTCTCTAGGAGGCTTGCTGTTATGAGAGGGATCTTGATAGCCCAACCCCTTTGTGTTTTCATCCATTGTTTTTCACTCGAAGAGGTGATGAATTTCATGTTTGCTTGTTGTGTCACATCCTTGTTTTCTGAGGATGGTGAAGCCTTTGTCATGTGTTTCTTCAATGTTGATTGGAGTGTTTGTTACTTTATTATCATAAAATGGTTGAGTGCTTTCTTGTCTAGTGGAACAAGGTTTAGGTTCAACTTTTGTTTAAAGATGTAAATAACCAAATGTATCAAGAGGTGGTATGGTAGAAAGATTTGGTTGGTTTGAATGGATGGATAAAAGGATGCAAAGAAGCTTGTATTTATAATCAATTATGCAATAATTATCTAAATTACAACACTACAGGACGACCTTAGATCTTGGAGAATAAAAACTTGCCAGAATTTTGAATTGAATTTGAATTTTGAGTTAAAGGGGACTCATTCGCCACCCTGGATGAATGGGTCCCACCTAAGGGGACTCATTTTCCCATAATGGAAAATGAGTCCCACCTTAGGAATTTAAGGTGGGTTTTGGGATTTTGATATTTTAAATGACATTTTTTGAGATTATCATAAAAAATACACATAAATAAGGCCTCTGGATGCAAAATGGGGCCAATTAAAACATAACAAAGCCCAATTATTAATGAAAATCCTAGGAAAGTGTGAAAGTGTGGTACAACACTTTACAACACTTTGAAATAAGGCTTGGTAAGTGATGAAAAGAGGTTGTTTTATTAACAAGACCCTAGAAAAGTGTGAAAGTATGTTACAACACTTTACAACACTTAAGGTACCATTTGAATCCTTTTAGTTCACTAGGGCCAAAGACCTAATGTGAATGTGTTATCCACATTACAACATTAAATCAAGGCAATATTAAGCCAAAATTACAAGGAGGGCCCAAATGAGTCAGAAAAATTAGAAGGGTTACTTTTTCGGTGACCACAAAAATATATTAAATAATTCTTATGATAACTATTACACATTTAAGGTCCCCCTCGAGCTTGGTTGGTTGAATCTCAACTTTGATGGCTTCACCAAACCTAACCCAGGTCAGGCAGATGGGGGTGGGGTCATTCATGACCACATGGGGATATTAATTTTGGCTTATGTAGTCAACTTGTGGGTTCAATCATTTGTTTTTGCTGAGGTGGTGGTGGCCTTCCATGACATACAAATTGACACAAAAGATAGACTTTCAAATTTGGTTATAGAAGGAGATTCTAGAAACATGACTCTCTTGTTGACGGGGAAAGCCACTCCCTGCTGGACCCTCTAGGACCCTGTGTCGACAACTCGCAATATCATGATTTCCCTTAAAAATTGTAGTGTTAATCATGTGTATAGGAATGGTAATAAAGTCATCTATACGTTAGTAAATATTGGAGCCTTTACTCCAAATTTAGTAATATGTGATAATATCCTCCATATCCCAAGTCAGGTGCTCAAATTAATCCAACATGATGCTAAAGTACTGTCAAAATGAGATTGAGCTGGATATGATGCCAACTCTTATTGATAGTTGCCACACTCTTCAATTATGGAAACTTAAGCCCGCTAATCAGTCTTTTCATATATATATTTACTTGTGACTTTGGTTTTTGTATAGTCATTTCTATAGTTGGTATTACCTTGATTTGAAATTTGTGATTTTAGTGATGGGGGGTGATCTGGTTCAAGATGAACCCACTAGTTGTGAGGGATGGAAGCAAGACAAGGATGTTTGGGCCATTCTAGAATGGGGGTAAGCTGGCTTCATTTGTGGAGCATATGAAGGGGGATAATCCAAATATTTCTATGGTGTTCGCCGATTCTTGGGTGAATGGCATTGTTATTGTTGAAGGGATTTCCTTGGTGGTGGCTTGTGAGCTAATTGTAGAAGTGATGAGGCTCTCTCTTGAACAGGTGTGCATTCCTCATAAGTCAAAAGGCAATTACTAGAAAGACATGGAACATTTTTTGAAAGAGGGCGAGAGGGTGAATAGATTGTAGAATGGCTTTAACCATGTGGACCCACCTAGTGTTTGGAGAAAAATTTCAAAAGTCCTCATCAGGCTGTCATGCTCATATTTTTTCTATACTTAATCATCTTAGGTATAAAGTTAAAATAAAATTTTCCTTTTGGCTTCTATCCTTGCTTGAGAAATTTGTTAGAAATGTCTAGGCTAAATGCAAGAAATTACCCATCCACTAGGGCCTTATTTATTGTCTCTACAAGTTTCATTCTGTGTTGTTACCCTTCACTACCACTATTCAAAAGAAAACTTTGACCATTCACCACCCCACCAATCCCTTTGTGGACCCCAACCCCTCTATTACCTTGGATGAAATCCCTCCTTCCATTCAACATAGCACTTGGGCCTAATGTAAAGTCCCTGATAATTGGAAAACCCATCTCAACCCCATCAAATGCACCCCTTTTTTGGAACCCACGCCTACTTCTACTTCTGGGTTGGAGGAGCTTGACAACTCAAATGACAATGAGTCATGGAATCCCACCCTAAAAAACTCTCTTGTGCACTCTTCTGCTCATGCAAATGTCTCTGATATTCCCAAAACCCCTTATTTCTAACCCTAACCCATAAAATTATCCCAATCTATGCATGAATCTAGAGGAAACTAGAACTAAACTTAGGTTGATTCATTCTTCTAGTGACCCCCTCTATAAAAAAATCAATGAAATCTCAGAGATAATTAATTTCCAGAAGGATATAATGAATTAGCTCTTGGGATAGCTAGTAACGTCTAAAGAAAGAATCCAAATTCTGGAAGGCAAGGTTCTAGAGTAGTAGGTCCCGTGGCTGGGGGAGGTGGAGAACAAGGGGAACTGGGACATGATTTCTTCTTTCACCAAGTCATTCGAGAGGTGAACAATTTGGGAAAGGTAGCTGGATGATGTGCATGAAATTCTTGGTACAGAGGAAGATAAAAATAATTTATTGATTGTGATTGATGTTATCCATCAAAATTAGGAGAAAATCATGCAATGGCTTAGGGTCATCATTGATTATAGTAAAGAAACTGTGAAGAACATTTCCCTCACCCTTTAGGTTTTTTAGGATGAACTAAGGAAGTTCTAGGGGAAACGAGTTGTGGATGATGGTCATATACAAAAGAAAAAAAGGTAAAATGGTGGATACCTTAGCTTGTGATGTCACAGTGAATACTCAAACCATTCAACAAGGGCCTTTGAATTTCAAAAAGAAGTTCCAATTTATAGATCCCAGGAATGGAATGTGGTCATTGGTTTCAAGTTGTTGGGAGACCTATAGGTGTCTAGTGGTCCTGTGTTGGTCTCAGTTTTGTGTGCTTTCATTGTTGTGTTTTGTTGGTCAAACTATTTAAGTTTAAGTTTATGTTTTAGTTTATGGTCTTCTCACTTCTTGTGAGTTCCTCGTTTGCCTCTATGATTGTTTTCTAATGGGTACTGGCCCTTCCAATTTTAATCTAATCAAAACTATTACACATTTAAGAAAAACCACTTAATCAAATAGATCAAAATTTCTTAAATAATATTAAATAGTTCAACTATGATATGTTGATGAGTAAGATAAAATAATTGTTTCACTATACAATTTCATTATAATTAAATTAAATGTGTATTTAAAAGGTTTTAGTATTTCCCAAAATTCATAAATTCAAATATAAGAAGCCTCAGGTATTTGTCATTAACTAACAAGGCTTTGAATTTTCTCTCAAGTTATTCTCTCATTGAGAATGATTAAATTTAATGAATTTAAAAGTATTTATTTTAGGATATTGTAATTGAATAAGAATAAAATCTCATCCATAGGATGAATTCTTTCCCCACCCTTGGATTTAGGGAACCTATCAAATATATTTACCTACATCCTTGAGAATTGACTTAAAGACTTTTCTCTTGATCATTTTTCCCAATTTTCTTTGCAGGTCAATGAGGGAGTGAGGAGAACTCATGGAAGTCCATTTAGAGGGCTTATTTCTATTACATTATCTCCCTTTATTCTTGTAGATTGGAGGATGAGGAGAAATGAAAGAAGAATTTTTATATATGATTATTGTCTTATCTTAGTTTGTTCCATTTTCTATTTTCTTGGCAAGATTATTTCCTTCTTTACATTGCTTTAAAATATACCCATTTGTATCCATGTGCATATGTATTTATGTTAATTTTCAAATATTTATTTATCCTTAAACATTCATGGATTTTTTTATGTTTCATCATTGAAAATAAATAAAATATAAACTAGGGGAAGGGGCCTAGTTACCACCCATGTTCCAATAACCATTCACTCCTTGCGCACTTTATCCCCCCAAAAATATTTACATTTGACCCACTATTTTTTTTTTTGAAAAATCTAGTAACATGCTGCAAAAGTACCAATACATGTTCACATGTTAATGTCTAGTTGACCAATGTATGTAGTCAACTACACATACATTTTCATTTACAATATAACACAAGTTGCTCCCAAAAACCCACATTTGAAATTTATAATAATCTTTTATTATTGTTAATACCCCCACTTGGAAATGGTGTTAGATTCATTACATTTTATATTCACAAATACATATGCATAGTTATTGGTGCTTCAAATGACATAATGAGAAACTCCTATAAAATTTACGACTTGTCAAATGCACAATATTCACCACCTTCTATCCCATGTACATGTATTAACTCCATCCAGTGTAGGTAACTACACAAATAAATAATGGTTTAAGGCTTCCCTAATAAACATCAAATCTAGATGTAATACAAAATTTAGTCATTTCACAATAAAAAATGCACATTATAAATAATAAATACAAATTCAAATTTGAAACACAACCATCAATGCATTCTATTTTTAGAATTGAATTATTTTATAAAAGGGAAAGTAGCTAACTTCTTTCTCAATTATTCTCCTCTACTAATATCCTCTGCACACTACAAAGTATTGATAGGCATCCTTTGCACATTCCTTAAATATCCATACATTTTCAAATTGGGACAGTCTTTAAAAGTTACTTTCATGAAGTGTGCATTTAATAGTTATATTCATGAAGTGTCTATTTAAATGTTAAAAATAACTGCTCAAGGTATTTTTTTCTCATGGGTTATTCCTTAGAAACCCCATTTATAAATTTACTAAACTGTGTGTTTATTTACTCTTTTTTGTTAATTCTTAGAAGTTGTATTGATATTCGGGTATGTGCAGGATCATGAGGGTCCAAACTAGGCCTCTAAGTGGCAATGAAAATTCAGAAAATCAGAGTTAGGAAACTTGACATACAAATTTGAATAGGTTATTAACATAATTTTAAAAATATGTAAGAACAAAAGTTGTAGCAAATTGAATATAGTTTCTAGGCTACTAGTCCTTTTTGGAAAAAAATAAGAAGCAGGTGTATGTCTGACCACCCTAAGTACAAGAATTCTTTTTTTCCAAAATTTTCAATATAAGTAGAGGACACATGCCTGGATGTGCCATATTTTTTTTTTTTTGTAATTTTTTTCCATGTAAATAATTAGTTATGATTTTTTTATTAGAACTTTTTAGAATTATTAAAACGCTATGTCTAACCACCATAACTTGGTAAAAAATTTATGAAATTCATTTTTTTTCTTTTTATCCTATAGTATGCAAAGCATAGAATGTGGTGCATCTTGTAGATTCAAAAAATATTAATTAGTTTAAAAGTTATAGAAGTTTTTCAATCAACCTATAAATTAGGACTTTAGATGTAATGTAGGTAGAAAATCAATAATAATTATTTATTAAATTCAAAATAAGACAAAAGTTATATTGGTAGAAAGTTGACATTTTTTTCTATAAACCCTTTTTTTTTTATGAAATTCAAATAAAAAAAAAATCATCAGCCACAAGGGCGAACTTCAGAGAACTAAACAAAATTTTCAAAACATGTTTTTTAGGTTGACTTTCCAAGTCAGGCTATCTCAAACCAAATCCTGAGCCAATATCCATTATGGTTTGGTAATACCAAACTGAAACGGATATCCATTTATAACGGATATCCATTTTAAGATGGATATCCATTTCAAAACATATATCTTTTTTTTTTTTCAAAATGGATATCCATTTTGGAAAGCGTGAACCCATTTTTTTGAAAAAAAGGATATCCGTTTTGAAGACCTAAAAAATCCTCTTTAATAAAATGTGCATAACTTTTGTGTTTCTTATTGAAATTTTGAATTTTTGCAGGTGTTGGAAAGGTGATTGAGAGCTCTACGCAATGGAATAGGTGGTGTTTCTATATTTTACAAAATAAAATAATTATAATAATTTAAACTTCATATTTAATTTTTGAAACATCAAATGCTCACTACTTTCACATGCAAAGTCTTTTTTCATGTTTTTTTTGTAACACTCATCTCAAAATACTTGAAACATTAGAAATACTAATGAATATTGAAATATTTATATTTTTTATAGCAAGGAGATGAAGAAGTCTTCATAAATCATCATATCTCTCTAGACATTTCTCTACCTCTTTATATATCACTATGTCTCCCCTTAAGCTCTAGACATATCCCTTCTTTCTTCTCTCTTTGTCCCTCTTTATACCTATCTTTCTGAATCTCTCTCTCCTTGAGCTCTAGACCTATATTTCTACCTCTATCTCCATCCTTTCTCTCTCTCTCTCTCTCAGGTCCCTCTCACTCCCTCTCCCTCTCTCTCACCCTCTCACTCTCCATCTCCCCTCTCCATCTCTCTCTATCTCTCCCTCCTTTAAAGTATCTCTTCCTCTTAAGTCTCTATCTCCTCTTAGGTCTCTCTCTCCCTCTCTCCCTCCTAGGTATCTCTCTCTCAGTCTCTCCAACTCCCTCCCTCTCTTTGTTCTCTCCCACTCCCTCTCTCTCTCAGTCACTCACACTCACACACTCTCCCTCTCGGTCTCTCTCTCTCTCTCTCCCTCTCATCTCTCTCTCTCTCCAGTCTCTCCTCCCTCCCTTTCTCTCCCTCTATCCCTCTCAAGTCTCTCTCTCTCTCTCCCTCCTTCTATCTCTCTCCCTCTCCCCCTCTGTCTCTCTCTCTCTCAGGTCCCTACCACTCCCTCTCCATCTCCCTTTATCCTCTCCCTCTCCCTCTCTCTCTCCATCTCTCTAAAGTCTCTCTCCCTCTTAGGTTTCTCTCTCTCTCTCTCTCACACACACACACACACACACACACTCCATCTCCATCTCAATTCTCTCTCTCCCACTCTCTCTCTCTCCTCTCCCCCTCCCTCTCTCCCTCTCAAGTCCCTCTTTGTCTCCCTCCCTCTATTTCTTTCTCTGCCTCTCATGTCTCCCTCATTCCCTCCCCCCTCCATCCCTCTCTCTCTCTCTATCTCTCTCAAGTCTCTCCCACTCCCTCCTCTCTCTCCCTCTCTCTCTAGGTCTCTCCCACCCTCTCTCTCTTCTCTCATATCTCTCTCTTACTCATTATATCCCTCTCGGTTCTCTCTCCCCACTCTCTCTCCCTCTCTTTCACTAACTCCCTCTATCTCTTCCCCCTTAACCCTAACCCTTAAACCCTCTACTCTCTCTCTCAGGTCTCTCCTCCTACCCTTTCCCTCTCTCAAGTCTCTCCTCACCTTACCCTCCACCCTCTACCCTCTACCATTAACCCTATGCCCTCAATCTCTCTCCCTCCCTCTCTCTCTCAAGTCTCTCCCTCGTGCCCCTCTCTTTCTCTCGGGTCTCTCTCTCTCATTCCTCCCTCTACCTCTCAGACCCTCTACCCTCTACCTTACCCCCTCTCTCTCTCTCCTACCAGTCTCTCAAAGTCACTCCCTGTATATCTCTCCCTTCTATCCTCCCCTATACCTTTAACCATTAAACCCTAAACCCTTAAACCCTCTACCCTCTACCCTTAATCCTCTTGTTGGAACTGTAAAATTTTTGATGATTTTACATATTTTTCATCCCCCATGCATTTTCCATTTGAGTCCTACCTTGAGCACATTTTCCTCTCTTTATGATATTTTACCCATGTTTTGCCTATATTTACCCCAAAATCCATCAGGTCATGCATTATTCATGTTGTTGTTCCTATCAACATAAGCTCATTATTGTCTCCCCGACCCATTTTGCATTTTCTGCTAACATGAGTCTGTGTTGCCTATCGGCAAGACTCATTTGATGTCACAACGATCAAGGTTTGCATGTAGGCACCTTTCGATAGGACATTTGCGCGGTTTCAGTGACAAAGGATATTTCAAATCGGTGGGAGTTATGCCGTCGGGATGAGGTCTTATCGATTTCAATATGTCTCCCCGATTGGTTGCAAAAGGTGCTCATCGACGAGAGGTTTTCCTTTGTTGTAATATCATGGTGATACTCCCTTGTCTTTCTGACCGATAGGATGGATGAACATTTTGGCAAAGGTTTAATGCTTTGGTGAAAGGTCATGGCAAAGTGTATATGTCTCACCGACAGAGCATAAAAGGTTTCTCTCAAATGGCTTTCGGTGAGAGGTTTGTTGTGTCTCGCCGACCGACAACATAATGGGATGTGATATCGGTATGAGTTAAGGTTTTCGACATGTGGTCTTGGCGAGTGACCTTCGGTCTCGCCAATGGAAAACAAAAAGGTCTTTGTCGGCATGAGAATTGACTTGTCTAAGCGACACACATGATGGTTGATGACTTTCGGTATGATTGAAAGCATTCTATGAGAGGTCTCCTTGACATTGATATGCCTCACAGATAATGTGCATGGGGATTATGTCGGTGTGAGAATTGCTTTCTCTTGGTGATCTAAAGTGAGCTCGAGGCTTTTAATAAGACAAAGGATAATCTATATAGCATCTCCCTGACTATGAGTTGTCTTGGTGATGGCGAATGAAGATTACATTTTGGTGAGAGAATAGATTTGTCTTGGCGACACAGGATGGAGGGATGGCTCTTGGTGAAACATGAAGTGATTTGTGTGACCTCTCACCGACATCATAAAGTCATGGCGAAAGCGAATAAAGCACGACACGGGCTGAAAACGATTGAATTGCCTTCGGCATAGTTGCGATATGTCTTGGCGACTATTTCATTGAGATTAATAAGAATTGAAATACTGAGGCTGACATGTAAATTGATAAAATATTGTTGTAGGACGACATGAAATAAGCCCAAATTCAGCGGTAGGCCGACATGGAATTTCAATATGATTTATTTTCTTGATGCTGGTGTATAAATAGGAATTTTGTAATTGTAAAATCATCATCAGCTATCATTTATTCGATATACAGTAGGAAAATTAGATGGACACAGTATAATAAATTTATCAGATCAGAGACTATGGTGCATGTTTTCAAAATGGAGGTATTTATGAAAGTCAATTGATGTTGCTGCACATTTCTAATGTCAATTATCTTTTGAATTCAATAAAAAAATGCTGCTAAGTTGTCTCCAAGATTGATGCTTTCTGGTTATTTCAATTGACATAACAAGTTTATGTTCATTTTATCAATGCACATTTGTTGTATCTGTGTGATTAATCAATTGGTTCTTTCAATCAAAGATTAAATCCTTTCAGTTGATCAGAGTAATCAGAGAGTTTCATCTGGATTAGTAAAGTAGAGCTTAGTAGTTACAGTATTGCATGTTTATACAAGTTGTAAACATAATATATTCCAGATAATTTGAGTTTTCTCTAGAGAGGTGTTGTTCATCTTGATTTCATTCTAACTTTGCATACCCAATAAGGCATTGGTCTTTGCATTTCATCATTTGGATTTATTCAGTTTCTCTACATCTATTAATTGAGCATTTTAGGATTTAGATTAAGAAGATTGCTATCGCTATTTGTATCAAGTTTGAATTCATTTTTTCACTTCCATCTGCCATTGTGGATAAATCATTGAATGAAAGATAATCATAAGTATATAAAGTTTGCTTCATTCAGAAGGGTACACCCGCCTAGGTTTGGCAGCACCTGAAGAGTAGAAGGTTGAGTTCTCTTGACCTTTTATGTTACCCTAAAGCATATCAAGAGATTGGAAGCCTCTTGAGGCATCTTTCCTGCGTTTTTGAGAGCTAACAAATTGGCGACTCTGCTGGGGACTATATCAAAAAATTCGGTTGAAGACCACATTATAGAGTCATTGAAGAAAAGGTTATAATTTGAGAAGATTCGGAAAGAGTGATTCCACTGGGTAAAAGATCATAAATATTTATTTTCCCACTTTTGGAAAAGTAGGTGGCGACTCTGAAAGAAACATTGCATTTGTTTAAACATGAATGGAAGAAGATCTCAATACAGGGGAGGTCATACTGGAGCTTCTACTAGCAATAGTAAGTGGACACACAAAGATGACAAGGCTGATAAGGGGAAAGGAATAAGTGAGGACATGTGCATGATAGATAAAGATAAGACATCAAGAGCACATTTTGAAACATGTGATAGCTATGATACATGGAGAGATAATTCAAGTGCATAACTTTGTACCCCTAAAGATCGAAGAAATCCTTTCTCTTTTCTTGATCCTCAAAAATAGGCTGAGTTTGAAGTTGCACTTGAGGCTAAACGAATTAGAGTTCAACATGAATATGATCAGAAGATGGAGAGTAACCAAAATGTCTTTATTGATCATGAGCTTCCTGAGGAAGTAAAAGCACAGTTTGAATTACAGAGGAAGAGGATAGAGGAATTAGAGGATAAATTACAGAAAAATCAAGTTACTGATTAGACTACTGGTTGCTCGAAGTATGTTCTGCCTCATAAGCAAGGTGATAAAGGTGCAGGGCCCTCTAATCAACCAAATGCTCCTCACAATCAGACAGGGAATCAATACATACAACCAAACCATCCGCCTCACATTCCTACTCAACATACAAATATGCAGCTACCTCATGGTTAACATTATTTCCCACAGCATAATGCACAATATAGTAATCCTATGTATCAATATCAGTACCCACCTATCCCTCCCTCTCACCAGTATGCAGCAATGATCAGACAGTTTGATTTGGCAGGATTTCATCTATACCCTTACCCTATGGATGGCAGCTGGAGAGGTCTGGTACCAAAGTTTATAGGAAGTAATGCAATTACTGCTGAAGAACATTTAAAGAATTTCAATGTGTTCCTCCAAGACATAGGTGTGCCATATGACGATTTACATATGAGGCTGTTTATGATGTCACTTCTTGAAGATGGTAGGGATTGGTTCAACAGCTTGCCAGTATCTTCAATTAATTCTCTCCAAATATTCCAGGACAGATTCCTAGAGCAGTATGGGAATCTAAATGCACCAGATGCAGCTCTTCATGAATTGATGCAAATTCAGAAAAATATGAATGACTCAATTTATGATTTCAACCGAAGATTCAACAAGTCGCAGACTAAAGTACCTCCTGGATCAAGGTTGCCAGATTCTGTAGCTTTGAGTGTTTATTTGAATGGATTTGATCCTAAAACAGGGTATGAACTGAGAAATAGATTCCCAAGAGATTTGGCTGAAGCTCAGAAGATAGTACTGTCAATTGAAAATAATAGAAAGGCTGTTGGGATAATTAGTAAAAGAGATAACCCTAGGCCTCCTCAGCAAAGCAACAATTATCAGTATAAGCAGGAGAACACATACAGGAACGAAAGGCCGAGGTTGCATGACATGCCTTATAATACAGACTGGAAGGATGGAAAACCTATAACAGCTAGGCCTGGAAACAAGAAGACTCCTGATCCATTGACAAAGAGGGGAACCTATATGGTGAGTAACAATTATTTTTGTGAATCTTGTGATAAGCCACATTCCCCAGACTATTATGTTGTTGCCCAAAGAATGCAAGAAGAGGGAATGCTGATGGGAAGTGGTGAAGAAGATCACACAGTATATTTGACTTCAAATACTTTTCACCATGTTAAGGAAGGGTACTCATATTCAGAGGATGAAGGATATGAGTATGATGTTTCAAATCAGAAATACAATGTCCATATGGCTGAACAACAGGTCTTTTTTTATTCTGAAGAGGATTATATAGAACCACATTCTGATGAGATGCCTACTCAATATAGTATGAGGAGACTCACTAATGAAGAGATAGAAAGATTAAATGTTGCTGTAGTTGAAGAAGCCAAGAGTAGGTACCTATTGAGAAATAGGACAGTAAATGAGAATGAAGGTGTCCCCAGGGGAATCTTCATGAAGGATCAGAGGGAAACAAAAGAAACTGTGAAGAAGCCAGAAAACAAACAGCATGATAAAAATGAACAGAGGCCTGACCAGCTTAGTAAAGGAGAGAAGGAAGAAAACAAAGGAGAAGCATTGGAGTAGAAGAAAATTGTTAAGGTGGAGGGCTCTTCTTTTGACTTCACTCAGGCATTATCCCAGGTAAAAATGCCTGTTCCACTACTTGAGATGATGAAAATTAAAGAATACAGAGACTGTGCTATTCAATTGATAATGAATTCTGAAAGTAAAGTAGCTATCAATAGGAAGGAGAAAGTAAATATCCCAGAAGTCTGCTTGAGTGATGTGTTAACAACTCCCCCACATGTTGATCCTTTTTTCACTATATTGCTTATAAATAACAAATTGTTGAAGAATTGCATGGTAGACTCTGGTGCAGCTATAAACATCATGCCAATAGGAGTTATGAAGCAGCTTGGCATGTGGGTTGATACTTATGAAGGGAAGTGTTATGCAATGGATAATAGACCTGTTCTTGTGGTAGGTATTATGAGAAATGTTGAAGTCAAGCAGGCTACTTATCCACAGGTGGCATATAATATAGATATAACAGTGATTGATACTCCTCAGTTTGGGATGCTTTTATCAAGACAGTGGACAACAACAGTTGGGGGAAATATACAGTTTGATTTATCTGATGCAACTATTCTGGTGAATGGTCAGAAAGTCAGGTTGTATAGGGAGCCAAGAATGAGCCAAGCTATTGACTGTGTACCCCAAGATAAAATCAATTATTTTTGTGATATGGATCTTGGCAACTTCAAAATAGAATCAGCTCAGCCAGAGTTAGGCAATACTGATCTAGTTAAAGGTTCTTGTGGTGATCGAGAGGAAGAGGTAATGGAAAATGTGAGTTCATTTGATAATGAGTATATAATACCTCTTATTACAGTTGAAAGTCATAAAGACTCATTTGATAAAGAAGAAATGATGTTTTTCCAAGGTATGCCCAGGAATGAATTCCAGGTGTTTTCAGATCTACTATATGGTAAAGAGGAAATAATTTCAGACAAGCTAGATGATGGAATAAGTGACTTCGCTGGTAATGTTTTTGATTTTTCATTCTCTGATGATCTTGGACCTCTTTTTGATGATGAAAAAAGTGAAGAATATAACTATAGCAATGAAAATGTAGAAGGACGTTCACTTAGCAATGAGCAAATTTTAGATTTGATAACTCTTGAATATCAGAGATATACACAAGAAGGTGATCCTGAGGTTCTTTGTCTAGCTTACATTTGTTTTGACAGTGAAAGATCTTTGTATGATGATTCTTATGACTCTCAGTGCATTTCTCAAGTTGATGGTGAAACCTTTGGTGTTGATCAAGAGTCTATATCCATTCAAGATAAGGTATGTGATTTTGAAATTTCTAACTCATGTGAAGGTGACATTTGTTTGCATACCAAGGATGATAGTGGTCCAGATTTGATTGGTTCATACATGCATGATATTGGAGATGTGAGTTATAATAAAAAATTATCTCCAAATAACGACTTGGAAGAGGTGCAAAAGGTTTCAAACTTGTTTGTTCTAGACAGTGTTGATATGACAAATTTTTTTGATTCTCAAGAGAAGTACTTTGATGGTGAATTTTTAATACAACTGAGAGAGTGTTTCATAGTACACAATAGTGAGAAAGATAATGATGAATTTTTCATTGAATATACATATATTTTCTATGTTGAAGATAACAGAGATTTGCCTCATGATGATGGAGAATTTGAACTACAGAATGATGTAGGGAATTTGGGCCAAGCTGAACATGATGATTTTCTAAAAACTTGCAATAACAGTGACAAAGAAGATTGCATGTGTGTCTTCAAGAAGAATCTGATGAACTCAAGGCAAAACCAGACATTTGATAGGGGAAAGTATGGTTTGAGTTTCAGATCGTAATAGCTCAAGACAGATGAAGTTGAAACACAGAGGATTAAGGGTTTCCAGTGCATGGACAACTCTTGCTTATCCTCTCTAAAATTATTTTCCATGCATAGTAGTTTAGGGTTTTGATTCACCTCCATCTTGCATTCATTTTGCATTCATTCCATCAAGCTATGTGCCCATTTCCATCTTTCATTTTGTGTCTGGTTTGGTTTGCTCACCCAAAGATCTGGATCCTTGCAATGATCTTACTATCATTCATCCCCAGACGGAGCCACTGTTGGAACTGTAAAAATTCTGATGATTTTACATATTTTTCATCCCCCATGCATTTTCCATTTGAGTCCTATCTTGAGCATATTTTCCTCTCTCCATGATATTTTACCCATGTTTTGCCTATATTTACCCCAAAATCCATTGGGTCATGCATTATTCATGTTGTTCCTATCGGCATAAGCTCATTGTTGTCTCCCCGACCCATTTTGCATTTTTTGCTAAGATGAGTCTGTGTTTCCTATTGGCAAGACTCATTTGATGTCACATCGATCGAGGTCTGCATGCAGTGGCTTTCGGCAGGACATTTGCATGGTTTTGGCGACAAAGGATATTTCAAATCGGTGGGAGTTATGCCGTCTGGATGAGGTCTTATTGATTTCAATATGTCTCCCCAACTGGCCACAAAAGGTGCTCATTAGTGAGAGGTTTTCCTTCGTTGTAATATCATGGCGATACTCCCTTGTCTTGCTGATCGATAGGATGGATGAACATTTCGGCAAAGGTTTAATGCTTCAGTGAAAGGTCATGGCGAAGTGTATATGTCTCACCGATGGAGCATAAAAGGTTTCTCTCAAATGGCTTTCGGTGAGAGGTTTGTTGTGTCTCACCAACTGACAACATAATGGGATGTGATATCGGTATGAGTTAAGGTTTTCGGTATGTGGTCTCGGTGAGTGACCTTCGGTCTCGTCGACGGAAAAAAAAAAGGTCTTTGTCAGCATGAGAATTGACTTGTCTCAGCGACACACATGATGGTTGATGACTTTCAGTATGACTCAAAGCATTCTACGAGAGGTCTCCCCGACATTGATATGTCTCGCCGATAATGTGCATGGGGATTATGTTGGTGTGAGAATTTCTTTCTCTTGGTGATCTAAAGTGAGCTCGAGGCTTTTGATAAGACAAAGGATAATCTATATAGCATCTCCCTGACTATGAGTTGTCTTGGCGATGGCGAATGAAGATTACATTTCAGTGAGAGAATAGATTTGTCTCAGTGACACAGGATGGAGGGATGGCTCTTGGTGAAACATGAAGTGATTTGTGTGACCTCTCACCGACATCATAAAGTCACGGCGAAAGCGAATACAACATGATGTGGGCTGACGACGATTGAATTTCCTTCGGCATAGCTGCAATATGTCTTGGCGACTATTTTAGTGAGATTAATAAGAATTCAAATACTGAGGCTGACATGTAAATTGATAAAATACCATTGTAGGCCGACATGAAATAAGCTCGAATTTAGTGGTAAGCCGACATTGAATTTCAATATGATTTATTTTCTTGATGCTGGTGTATAAATAGGAATTTTGTAATTGTAAAATCATCATCAGCTATCATTTATTTGATATACAGTAGGAAAATTAGATGGACACAGTATAATAAATTTATCAGATTAGAGACTATGGTGCATGTTTTCAAAATGGAGGTATTTATGAAAGTCAATTGATGTTGCTGCACATTTCTGATGTCAATTATTTGTTGAATTCAATAAAAAAATGCTGCTAAGTTGTCTCCAAGATTGATGCTTTCTGGTTATTTAAAATGACATAACAAGTTTATGTTCATTTTATCAATGCACATTTGTTGTATCTATGTGATTAATCAATTGGTTCTTTCAATCAAAGATTAAATCCTTTCAGTTGATCAGAGTAATCAGAGAGTTTCATCTGGATTAGTAAAGTAGAGCTTAGTAGTTACAGTATTGCATGTTTATACAAGTTGTAAACATAATATATTCCAGATAATTTGAGTTTTCTCTAGAGAGGTGTTGTTCATCTTGATTTCATTCTAACTCTGCATACCCAATAAGGCATTGGTCTTTGCATTTCATCATTTGGATTTATTCAGTTTCTCTACATCTATTAATTGAGCATTTTAGGATTTAGATTAAGAAGATTGCTATCGCTATTTGTATCAAGTTTGAATTCATTTGTTCACTTCCATCTGCCATTGTGGATAAATCATTGAATGAAAGATAATCATAAGTACATAAAGTTTTCTTCATTTAGAAGGGTACACCCGCCTAGGTTTGGCAACACCTGAAGAGTAGAAGGTAGAGTTCTCTTGACCTTGTCTGTTACCCTAAAGCATATCAAGAGATTGACAGCCTCTTGAGGCATCTTGCCTGCGTTTTTGAGAGCTAACACCTCTCTCTCTCTCTCCCTCATACCCCCTCTCCCTCTCTTAGGTCTCTCTCTCTCTCTCTCACTCCCTCTATCTCTCTCCCCTCTACCCTCTATCTCTCTCCCACTTCCTCCCCCTCTCTCTTCACTGACTCATCTCTCCCTCTACCCTTAACCCTAAACCCTTAACCCTTAAACCCTGACCCTCTACTCTCTTCTCTCTCAAGTCTCTCTGTCCTCCCCCCTCTCCCTCTCTCAAGTCTCTTTCTCTCTCTCTCACACTCCCTCTATATCTCTCCCTCTACCCTTAACCCTAAACCCTTAACCCTTAAACCCTACACCGTTAAACCCTCTACCCTCTACCATTAACCCTATACCCCTATCTCTCTCCCACTTCGTCTCTCTCTCTCTCTCTATCAAGTCTCTAAGGTTTGTTTTTCTATCTCACTCACTCCCTCTATCTCTCCCTCTACCATTAACGCTAAACCCTAAACCCTAAACCGTTAAACCATATACCCATATAACCCTCTACCCTATACCCTCTATCTCCCTCTCTCTCACTCTCTCTCAATTATCTCACTCAATCACTCCCGTCTCTCTCCCCTCTACCCTTAACCCTAAACCCTAAACCCTTAACCCTTAAACCCTCTACCCTCTACTATCTCTCTCTCTCTCTATCTCAAGTCTCTCCTCCTATCCCATCTTCCTCTCTTAGGTCTCTCTCTCTCTCTCTCCCATATACATATACATATATTTATATTTATATTCTAAATTTAAGAATTGAATTGGAATTCAAAATTATCAATAACAAATTTATGAAACTCATTGAAATCATGAGAAAAATCGCATAAGGTTGTGGTCTGAGACCAAATTAATGGAAAATATTCAAAATTCAGAGTATGTAGGTGGCTAAAAAAAATTACCATTAAGAAATGAAATGGATTTTGGAGGGAGGCATGGAGAAAAGTAGAAAAAAGATACCATTTTGATATCATATAATCTACAAGATTGAAGAAAACAAGTAGTTCAATGATTTTCCTTAGAAAAGATGAGAGGAAATCAACCTCAAATAGAGGTATTCGATGCAATTTATTTTATTTTGTTGCATTTTTCAGTTATCTACTTTGTGAGTATTGTATGTCGGATCATATCGACATTTCTTTTGAGCCATATTAAACTTGTGTGATGAACTCAATATGCCATTTCTTGGTTTAAAAATTTATTTTTTCTCCTGTTGAGGCCATGTCGGCCATTTTTGTCACATGTACTATATGCATGTATCTTAAATGGCATGGAATTCAAATCACTTAACCCCTTGTGAGTTAGATGTTACCACCATTATCATTTTGTTGCTTGCATGTGACAAGCATAGCCTTCACATGGCCGATACCCTGTGAAAGGGCATGAAATGATCCGTAAATCGTTATTGCCTTCTCTGATGAAAGGCAGTTAAATTTCCATCAAAATCTTATGTTTTACTCTGTATAAATGAATTCCCACTGGGATATACGCACCATAAGGGTGCTAAAATTGTTTTCTTTAATCTAGAATCAAAGGGTTTCCATGATGTATTTTATTACCTCTCACATTAAGCGATGGTTGGGTGTTGATCGCCTCATTCTTTTTAAATGATATTAATTTTATCTGTTGTTGTGTGTTTCTATGTCATAGTGATTCTTTGTCCTTATTGCCTCATCCATAAGGGACAATGGCTGAGTGACGTATCACTCTATCCTTATTTTGGCATGGTTAGCTTATGAGCCATTGTTCTACGAGAACAATAATCTTTTGAGTCCTTGGATGATTCCAACCCAAGCCGTGGGTCAACATGTGTGGCTTTGGCCCCGTGCACTGATAAAATGAAAAGCATAGTCAGTCATTCCATAGAACAACAATAAATATAATTTGATATTAAAATAGTAGACAAGGGTTCTTAAACCAAAAACATGTGAAGGTTGTACCTAATATATGTGTAAATTATTTCTTGTTAAAATGATTAGCATGTCATTCAAGTCTTATTATTTTTCAAGAATCAGTACCAAGAAATTGTTTGGTTATTTCCTTTATATGCATATTATATACAATTTTGTTCTTAGAACAATAGAATCTTTGAATTAAAAATGAGAATGAAAGTTATGCTGTATCAAAATTCTTTGACCATGAATGTAACAAATAGCTATGGTTTCCAAATGAGGCTTGAATGAATGAAGCTTTGGTTGATATGGAACTGAATCTATAAAATTTTGTAAACAACATCATTCTATTATAAAAAGTGTTTGATTAGCTATAAACAACACCGTTTTGTTATAAACTATAATTGTTTAGCTGTAAACAACATCATTCTATTATAAACAGTGTTTGATTAGCTTTAAACAACATCATTTTGTTATAAACTCTAATTATTTAGTTGTAAACAACATCGTTCTATTATGAATAGTGTTTGTATAGCTGCAAATAATATCATTTTAGTATAAACTGTAATTGTTAGCTATAGACAACATTGTTCTGTTAAACAGTAGTTGTATGGCTACAATAGTATTGTTTGCTATCATAGTATGGTTGATACAAATGACATAACAGTATGTGGGAAACTGTTCAAACAAAATTCTTAAATTATTTACTTCTCGTAAACTGACAAACTATATGCCAATCTAAAACATTATTTGAATGTTAGAAATCTGATCTATTGGTTTTTTTAATTCAGGATGTATGCAGAAATTTATAACTTAAGTTGGCACATATGTGTGTATGCACGTAGACCTTTGTCTACATACATACACATACTTGTGATATACCTTCTTTTATTGCCTATTTTCTTTATTCTTAAATGAATACCAAATTACAATGAATGTAATCATGTGACATGTGCTTGAAATGGATGGATAATGTATTGATTAGTTCCATTGATTCATTTTTTGAATTTTAAATAGAATAGAACAACAACACCTAATAGACTAGAGCACCTAAGGGTAGATGTTGCTAAAGGGTAGATAGTTTCTATGAGATAACTTGATGTTGAAAGTTACCTTTTAGGACAGGTACCAAAATGCAGTTTAAAGATTATAGGTTTTAGCTTTATCCAAAACCTATTGTTTGTTGTTGCAACAATATTCTTATGCTTGGCCAAGAAAATTAGTTCATTACGTATGTATGGACTTTGTGATAACTATCTGCCATTCCTAGAATAGATCTTGAATTTTATTTTCTAACTTGTAGATAGAGATGTATGTTGATGTATGGGCACACACTAGATTCCACCTTGTAGATTGTTCTCTTGCTAAACTTTCCATGCAGCGTCAGGTATTCTTCAAGTTGGAAGAATTCTGGTGAAGCATAATCTTCGTGGTTGGTCGGTAAAGCACTTCAACCATGTTATCTTCCACCAATGGAGGTGAGCATCAAGAGGAAACCTTGTTTTTTCAAAAACTATCTTGGTCCATGATGTAACCATGGTGTAATCTTGATGTAAATTCATACATTGTATTGACTATGTGGCCTTATGAGCCAAGTCAACTTGGATATTGTAATTGACATTGACATTGAATATATTTATCTTTGACTCATTTTAATTTGACATGTGTTGCTATGATGGATAATAGCTTCTTATTTATGTATTTTTAAAAATTGAATATTCATAATGTCATTTACAATAATATAATTAAGTAATAATTTAGAATGGGTTATTACATTTGGTATTAGAGCTTAGGGTTCAACTCTAGGCCTTTTGAGTCTACCATAGGCATGACTAGGGGATAGTTGACCATTGAAAAAAATTAGTTGTCTTGAGAATTGAACAAACTTGGATTGAATGGAGGTATGGGGAGGTGAAAGGAAGGTTGAAAGAAAGGGAAAACCATTAGGAACTTAAACAAGAAATTCGTAATGGAAGAAAATGCTAAGACTGAGGTACAACTTGAGATTTCTGATGATGAGTCTCTAGCTAAATCCCTTACATGACTTAAGCTAGAGAGAGGCAAGAAGATTGAGGAGAAGTGAACACCTAAGATCAAGAATCTTTTTGTAATTAGAGATTGGCCTCTAGGGTGTGGACCAAACACACCCTTGTTAACTATGGAGGAAAAGGAGATCCTATGTGCTCAACTATCCTCTTCTAAACAACTTGATGTAAATTTAGATGAGGACACAGAGGAGTGTCCTCTTTTTGATAACGAGAAAACTAAATAATGTAACAAGAAGCCTTTGTAAATAAGGGTCTACTGACCCACACCTAATATAAATAAATAAAGGTGTCCTTTTTTTGGTGTGTTCAAAACGAAGAACTCCAAAATATGTTTTCAATGCATGAATGTGTATGTCCTTGATGAATGAGTGATATATGAATGTGTATGTAATGTTAACTAGAATAAGAACATTTACTCATAGAACCGAATGTTAAGTTACACTAAACATGAAATGTGATGTAGGACAAGTGTGAGTTAGCATGGTGACCACCAAGCAAGAGATGGGTGGTAGTGGGTTAGACAACAAACCAAACAAGAGGCTGGAACATATTTTAGAGATTCTGAATAGGCAAGAGGATCACATGGACCACATAGAACAAGAGGTTTGAGTGGCACAAAAGGAACGAGACCTCAGGAATGAAAAATTCAAACAAGGAGATTGTGGTCTAGGGGAAGGCCCTCGAGGTCGAATTGAGGAAGAACTTTGGAAAGAGCTCAAAAGAGTAGCACTACGTAAAGTTTGATGGTAAGGCTATTGGAGCAAGAGTAGAGGCATGGATCATTGAGATGAAAAAATACTTTGGAGTCCATAATCTTTCTAACCAGACTAAAGCAGCATGGGCTACATATCAGCTCTAAGGTGAAGCAGCTACTTAGTGGGACAATGAAGAGTCAGAAAGGAATCTATAGCCCACTGAGATTACTTGGGAACTCTTCCTCCAATATTTTAGAAAGAGGTGGTTACCACAACTCTTTTTCAACTAGAAGGTGACAAAATTCCAAAACCTAACTCAAGGGAGAATGACTATGACCCAATATTGGGAAAAGTTCACCAACCTATTGAAATATGTGCCCCAATATTAGGGAGACGAACATTTTCATATCCAAAAGTTCATATCAGGACTTAGACTCCATATTGGAGTAGAGGTGGACATGCATGATCCTCTCACCATAAATGAAGTCTTCCTAAGGCCACCAAATAGGAGCAAAAACTATACCAGTTATCCAATTTTCATAATAATACAAATCCTAAGTCGCGGTTGGGTAACAAGAAGTTCCATAAGGGAGACAAGAACCATCAAATTTGTAATATCAAGAGGGGAAGTGAGTCATAGGAGAAGGGTGAAGATGGTAATGGTGGAAAGAACAAGAAGGAAAATAAAAACAAAGGTAAATATGACCAAAAGTAGAAGGGCTTTAGGGAGGACAAGCCAGGAAGTCACAAAGGGCCTCGTGACGGGTACTATACTTGTGGAGGTGACCATTATACCTCAAATTTTCTATAGTGGTTGAAGTCATGAAGGGGAGGAAACTATCAGTAGTCTCAACATCATCAGATCCACACTATAGTGGATAACAAGCAGGCAGAGTATCAAGCTTCTCTAATACAGTTGACGGGTAAGCTCTATGGCCTAACTGTCTCTATTTTAATTGATACTAGAGCTACTAAATGTTTCATATATCCTAGAGTAATATCAAAAAATACCGATTAGACCTAGATACATGGAAAAATCATGGATAATCCAGTATGCTAATTGAGTAGAGTAGAGGGTAGATACCTTTTTCTTTTGCAGTGAGTTAGAGCTTCCAACCTTCCAAACCTAGGTCAACATGTATGTGGCACCTTTAGGCTCATATGATGTAATTTTGGGAAAAATTTGGTTAACTAAGCATAAGGATATAGTGAATTGTGAGGATAAGGTAGTGAGTTGTTTGGATGATTATGGGAACCTAGTCAAGATTTGTGGAATGCAAAGATCCTTAGAGCTTAGATAGATTTCAGCTATGCAGCTCAAAAAGGATCATCGAAAGGGATGTTCTATTTATGTTGTGCATATCAGTAACCTTGAAAACAAGGAACAATATCTAGATGACTACCCTATTCTCAAGGAGTTTCGAGATGTATTCCCTGATAAACTCATGTAGTTACCTCAAAAATGGGAATTTTATTTCTCTATTGAACTTGTACTAGGGGTTGAGCCTCAATCTAAAGCACCTTATTAGATGACCACCACCGAACTCTATGATTTGAAGGCCTAGATAATGGAATTGTTGAAAAAAGTGCTTGTTAGACCTAGTGTGTCTCCTTTGGGAGCATCGATTACCTTTGTGAAAAAGAAGGAAGGAACCTTGCGTCTATGTATAGACTATTTGATTTTGAACAAGGTGACTATCAAGAAATGATATCCACTCTCGAGGATTGATGAGTTGTTTGAGCAGATGAAGGGAGCAATAGTGTTCTCCAAAATTGATCTCAGGTCAGGGTATCATCAGTTGAGAATAAAGGAAGAAGATATTCCAAATATTTCCTTTCAAACTCGACATGGACATTATGAGTTCATTGTGGTACCTTTTGGTTTGACTAATGCACCTGCAACTTTCATGAACCTCATGGACAGTGTGTTGAAAGACTATCTGGATGATTTTGTTTTGATCATCATTGACATACTATTCTATTCAGAGTCTATTGGAGATCATGATAGGAACTTGAGGATAGTTTTACAATGGTTGAGAGAAAAGAATTTTTTTGGGAAGCTATCCAAGTGTTTTTCTATCAAGACAGTGTACACTATCTAGGCCATATTATTTCAACTAAGGGAGTCTCTATGGACCCTGAAAAGATCAAGGCAATTGTGGAATGGCCAGTGCCTCAGAATGTGTCAGAATTTTGTAGCTTCATGTGCCTTGCAGGTTATTATGAAAGTTTTTGCAAGGGTTCTCCCAGATTGCATCTCCAATTACATCACTCTAAAGAAAGGGAACACAGTTTGAATGGACCAAGAAATGTGAATAGGCATTCCAACTCCTGAAGGAGAGGCTCATAATAGCACCGGTGTTGACCATCCCTAATCCTAATGGAAGATTCATAGTAATCATAGATGCTTTAGGAGAGGGATTGGGAGCAACACTAATGCAATATGGACAAGTGGTAGCGTATGAATCAAGGAAGATTAAGCAACATGAGGTGAACTATGCACCACATGATTTAGAATTGGACACTATAGGTCATTCCTTAGAGATGTGGAGGAATTATCTCTTGGGAAAGCCATTTGAAGTCAAGATAGACCATTTGGGATTGAGATGCATTTCTACTCAACCAAACCTTAATGAACGATAAAGAAGGTGGTTGGAATTCCTTAGTGAGTATGACTTTGAAATTGAGTATATAAAGGGAAAAGAGAACAAAGTGGTTGATGCTCTTAGGAGACAAAGACATCTGGCAACCATGGTCTTGACAAGGTCAAATTTGAGACAATAGGTGATGCAACATCTACCAGGGGATGAGAACTATGAGAGAATGAAGAGCGCCATAGCAGAGAATTATACAGATCATCAGTTCAATGGGTATGAGATCGAACCAAATGGAATTTTGAGATACCAGAGGAGAATGTATATTCTAGACTCTAGAGAGCTGAGGAAGTTTGTTTTAGAGGAGGTTCATAATGCACCTTATTTAGGACACCCCAAAGTATCCAAAATGATTACAAAATTGAAAATTCTATAATTTTGGCCTAAACTCAAGAAGGATGTAGTGGAGTACGTACCCAGATGCTTAGAGGCTGGCCAGTGAGTCAAGGATGAGCTTGCACATCCAAATAGGCTATTGTATCCTCATGACATACCCAAGCATAAATGATATGTGATCAGTATGAACTTCGTATAGGGGTTGCCTTTGAGAAAGAATAGGCATGATGTTATCTTGGTCGTGATCGATAAGTTGACCAAGGTTACACACTTCAGTCTGGGAAACCTCAAAGATGGATCGTTGACCTTGGCCAAGAAATTTTTCTAGGAGATCTTTTGCTTGCATGGAGTGCCAGAGACTATCATTTATGATAGAGACACCCAAATGACCTCAAGATTTTGGATGACCTTGAATGTCGCATTGGGAACTAAATTGAATTTCAACTTGGGTTATCATCCTTACACTGATAGGAAAACAAAGAGGGTGAACCAGGTAGTCGAAGATCTCCTCCAAATGTGCTGCATGGACCAACATTAAAAGTGGGAAGACTATTTATCGTTGGTAGAGTTTTCTTACAATAAATCATATCACACATCCCTAGGTATGGCACCGTTTGAAGCTCTTTATGGGTGAAAGTGTCATACACACATAATTAGTTGGGATAGATTGGAGGATAGGATCATAGTAGGACTTGAAATACTTAAGGAGATGGAAGACCAAATTAGAATCATTAAGACATTAAGAGTGGACTAAAGGAGGTAGTAGACCGACAAAAGAGTTATGCTGACAAGAATAGAAATCTTAGATAGTTTGTGATAGGGGATAAAGTTTTCTTAATAGTCAGTCCCTATAAAAGTTCCATTTCCTTTGGAAATTCTTCCAAGTTGGCCTCGAGATATGTGGGTCCTTTTTAAGTCTTTGAAGTGATTAATCTCGTTGCTTATAGACTTGCTCTACCACCTGCTCTGGCTCGATTTCATAATGTGTTTCATGTTTCTTTTCTTAAGGAATATCATCTTGATGTAGCTCATGTAGTTGATTGGCAATCCTTGTAGGTACATGATCAATGAGTGGTGCTAGTGGAGCCCAAATTAGAATCCTGGATAGATACAATGTTAAGTTGTAGAGTAGAGATATTGCTTAGTTTAAGGTACAAAGGCCCGACCAATATTGTGAAGACAATGCTACTTGGGAGGATGTGAAAGAAATAGAATGCTCCTTCCCACATTTGCTTTCTGAAGAAAGAGACTTTGATAATTTTGTTTGAAAATTTTGGATTGAAATATTATAATGTTTTGGCTTGGAAGAGTATGATATGATAGATGTTGAAATAGACGTATATATGCTTTAATTTTGATTAAAAGACATCAGGACGATGTCTCTTCCAAGAGGGGAAGGATGCCATAACCCAATTTTATTGCATTTTTAATTATAATATGATAAATTGAATTATTGAGGAAATTCAATATGTTGAATGGAAATTTTGATATTTTTGAAAAGATTGAAAGAAGTTGACCATCATTGACTATGTGATCTTTTTGAAGTATCTTATATTTTATCATGAATTGAAAGTTGCTGATGAATTTTGTAAGTGCAAGTGTATGCAATTGCAAGGTGACAGGTTGAAGGATGAGAACATGGTTGAAGTAGGATCATTTAGCCCAGATCGAACAATAAGCTTGATGGAATCTAGGTACACACACCACAAATGGCTTGATGACTGCATTAAAAAAATCATATAGGAGATTTTATTAATCTGACTTGAAATGATTCGATGATTGAAGAGGTAGACTTGTGAAATGAAAATGCATGTGAGTTCTTATTTAATTGTTTATCTTGATCTTGTGCGTGCCTGAATTTGAAAGAAAATGCTAGTATGACTTAACATACAAATGAATGCATGTGATTAAAAAAAAATGGCTACTTCATTTAAATATTGAAGCTCAAAATAAAGTAAAAGTTTATTTTTATTTAAATGTTGGTATATGAAACGTATAAACATCTATAAATATATATATATATGTGTGTGTGTGTGTATGCATGTGTACATACACATTTATGTATATATATAATTAAAGAATGAGTAATGTGTGAATATATATATATATATATATATATATATATATATATATATATATATATATATATATATATATATATATATATATATATATATATATATATATATATATATATATAATATACATATACATATATTTATATTTATATTCTTTAAGAATCAATTGGAATTTGAAGTTATCACTATCAAATTTATGAAATTCGATGAAATCATGATAAAAATCACGTAAGGTCATGGTATGAGACCAAATTAATGGAAAACATTCAAAATTTAGAGTATGTGAGCAGCTAAAATCAATGCCCATTAAGAAATGAAATAAATTTTGGAGGGATGCATGGGAAAAAGCAGAAAAAGATACCATTTTGATATCATAGAATCGAAAAGACTGAAGAAAACAAGTAGTTCGATGATTTTCTTAAGAAAATTTGAGAGGAAATTGACCCTAAATAGAGGTATTCAATGCAATTTATTTGTTTTTGTTGTGTTTTTTAGTTAGCTACTTTGTGAGTAATGTATGTAGGATCATATTGACGTTTCTTTTGAGCCATATTAAACTTGTATGATGAACTCGATATGCCATTTCTTGGTTTAAAAATTTATTGTTTCTCTTGTCAAGGTCATCTCAGCCATTTTTGTCACATGTACTATGTGCATGTATCTTAAATGACATGGAAGCTGAATCACTTAACCCCCTATGAGTTAGATGTTACTAACATTGTCATTTTGTTGCTTGCATGTGAAAAGCATAGCCTTCACATTACTATCAATGAAGCTGATAGCCTGTGAAAGGGTATGAAATGATCCAAAAATCATTATTTCCTTCTTTGAGGAAAGGCAATTAAATTACCATCGAAATATTATGTTTTACTTTATGTAAATGAATTCCTATTAGGATATCTGCACCATATGGGTGGGAAAATCGTTGTCTTCGATATGAAATTGAAGGGTTTCCATGATGTATTTTATTGCCTCTCACATTAAGCGATGGTTGGGTGTTACCACCCCATTATTTTTAAATAATATTAATTTTATTTGTTGTTGTGTGTTTCTATGTCACAATGATTCTTTATCCTTATTGCATCATCCATAAGAGACGATGGTTGAGTGATGCTTTGCTCCATCCTTATTTTGGAATGTTAGCTTATGATCCATCATTCTCTAAGAATGATAATCTTTTGAGTCCTTGGATGATTCAAACCCAAGGTGTGGGTCGATATGTGTGGCTTCCGCCCCATGCACTGATAAAATGCAAAGCACAGTCACTCATTCCATAGAATGACAATAATTTAATTTGATATTAAAATAGTTAACAAGGGTTCCCAAACCCGAAACATGTGAAGGCTATACCCAGTATATGTGTAAATTATTTCTTGTTAAAATAACCAGCATGTCTTTCAAGTCTTATTATTTTTCAAGAATCAATACCAAGAAATCGTTTGGTTATTTCCTTTATATGCTTATTATATACAATTATTCTCAGAACAATAGAATCTTTGAATTGTAAATGAGAATGAAAGTTATGTTGTATTAGAATTTTTTGACCATGAATGTAATGAATAACTATGCTTTCTAAATGAGGCTCGAATGAATGAAGCTTTGGTTGATATGGAACTGAATCTATAAACTTTTGTAAACATCATCATTCTATTATAAATAGTGTTTGATTAGTTGTAAATGAGATCATTTTGTTATAAATTTTGATTGTTTAGCTGTAAACAATATCATTCTATTATAAGCAGTGTTTGATTAGCTATAAATGACATCATTTTGTTATAAACCACAATTGTTTAGCTGTAAACAACATTGTTCTATTATAAAATTTGTTTGTATAGCTGCAAATGACATCATTTTGCTATAAACTATAATTGTTAGCTGTAGAAAACATCGTTCTATTAAAGAGTAGTTGTATGGTTACAATAGTATTATTTGCTATCATAGCATGGTTGATACAAATGACATAACAATATGTGGGAAACTGTTCAAACAGACTTGTTCTTAAATTATTTACTTCTTGTGAACCAAAAACCTATATCTCAATCTAAAACATTATTTGAATGTTAGAAATATGATCTATTGGTTTTTTTAATTCAGAATGTATGCAAAAATTTATAACTTAAGTTGGCACATATATGTGTATGCACATAAACCTTTGTCTACAAACATACACATTCTTGTGACATACCTTCTTTTGTTACCTATTTTATTTATTCTTAAATGAATACTAAATTACAATGAATGTAATCATGTGACATGTGCTTGAAATGGATGGATAATGTATTGATCAATTTCATTGATTCATTTTATGAATTTTAAATAGAATAAAACAACAAAACATAATAGACTAGAGCACCTAAGGGTAGATGGTTTCTATGAGATAACTTGATGTTGAAAGTTACCTTTCGGGACAGGTGCTGAAATGGAGTTCAGAGAGTATAGGTTTTAGCTTTATCGAAAACCTATTGTTTGTTGCAATTGCAACAATGTTCTTATTCTTGGCCAAGTAAATTAGTTCATTATGTATGTATGGACTTTGTAATAATACTCTCTATAATTCCTACCATAGATCTTGCATTTTCTTTTCTAACTTGTAGAGAGAGATGCATGTTGATGTATTGGAATGCACCAGATTCCACCTTGTATATTGTTCTCTTGCTAAAATTTCCATGCAGGGTCGGGTATTCTTCAAGTTGGAAGAATTTTGGGGAAGCGTAAGCTTCATGGTTGGTCGGTAAAGTGCTTCAACCATGTTCTTTTCCACCAGTGGAGGTGAGCATCAAGAGGAAACATTGGGTGTTTTCAAAACTATCTTGGTCCATGATGTAACTATGATGTAATCTTGATGTAAATTTACACATTGTATTGATTATGTGGCCTTATGAGCCAAGTCAACTTGGATATTGTAGTTGACATTAACATTGAATATATTTATCTTTGACTCATTTTAATTAGACATGTGTTGCTATGATGGATAATACCTGCTTAGTTATGTCTTTTTAAAATTAAATATTCATAATGTCATTTGCAATAATATAATTAAGTAATAATTTAGAATGGGTTATTACAAACCCCCTCTATAGGAAATTCTAGAGTGTCAAAATTGTCTAAGACATCTTTTTTAACTATTTCCTAATCCTCAAGTCATTGTTAGGATAGTTTTTTGGTACCATTTCGAAGTATCTCCATGAAGTGATCCAATGAAGTCAAATAAATTTGTGTTATCTCTAGTTATGCACAATTTTTGCCACATAGATTCTAAGATGAATGCATGTTTTTCTACTTCACTTGTGGCTTGTTCAAACAAAGGGAATTTTGTGGCAGTATTCATGTTTGATTTTTCCTCCGACTCACTATTTGTATATCCTATGTTGAATAAATATATCCACTTAGTATTTCTATAATATTTTCCTCTCCTTGTTGTCCTCCTACATTTTTATCTTCTATGTTGTGTTGTACTTCTTCCACAAAATCATCCTTTCTTTTATTGGTATTTAGGGTGAATTGTGGTACAGGGGTTGTGTATTTTCAATGTGTCTTTTCATTATTGAAGATATCCTTTTGTTAGTGAGTGTCATTTGGCTATTTGCTAGTGGAATTTTGTTAGGAGTTGTTAAGCTTATATTATTCTTCCTCTTTCCTTCCACATCTCCTCTTATCTTCAAAACACTTCTGGTGACTAACTCATATAAATATTAAACATCAAATGTTATGTTTCGAAGGCTATGTAGAGGATTTTCCATTGGTAATCAATCTTCATTTATCCTTAATTGAGTATTCCTCCAGTCTAGATGAGTAGTTGGTGTTTTGTTTAGAGGAGGTGTCATAATTCTTATTACCACTTGTTCTATTTTTCTTCTAGTGTTTCCATATTCTTTAATTTATCCTTGTAGATTTTGAATTTAATTTGGTCTATGCTAGAACCTAGTTGGAGATCTCTTTCTTTACATTCCCCAAAATCACTGATAATGACACACTCTACTTCTTCTTCAACATCACCCACCCTAGTGCATTTACCAACACCCTCATTGAGCTATATCAGAGCCAAGGTTGCTAACGCTAGGTCCTCTGGGTAGTTTGTGTCCATTAGGCAACCTTTGCGTTCGACTCTTGAGCTCGAAGGGGTCCGACGGTGACCTAACGTGGAGGTCTTGGCGACATGGGAGGATGCCTCTCATATTAGGGAATCTTATTTATTTTTATTTATTCTTATTTAATGGCTTCTAGGAGTAAGCCATGTCCTAGGGGGGGAGGATGTAATACCCCTCATATTGTTTGGACTTGACACTTCTGTGGTTTTGATTGATGCTTTGTGACGATGATTTTTTCTATTGTTGTTTGGTGTGTGTGGATGTGTAGCTTAGTTAATTGTTGCGTGTGACATTATTAGTATGATTTATGATACTTTGTGTGTTGATTGGATTATTGTTTATTCAAATAGTTTTTCATTAATGTTTTATATGTTGATGTGATGATTCTATGGTGATCATGTTATTTGGATTCAGTATTATTTTATAATGCAATGGTTTAATAATTAGTTATGATGCAGTAGTTAAGTAATCATGTTATCTTATGATCAAATTGGTTAGAAATATTAGTTCGTTATTGATATTGTAATTGTTAGAATAGATTAGGTGAGAGGACAGTGTAGCATCACTCGTTCACGAGTTCCCTGCTACGCTGCAAGTCCTTCTCACAATAAGATGTTTTGATTATATATATATATATATATGTGTGCTACTTGATGGTTATTTGGATGCAGGATTGTAGGAATAAGTCTCGATTCCACCTGCTTCGGCAGGACAGGGCGAGCATTAAACTAACCCAATGGGTAAAAATGTTGAAAAAGGGAGTAGGTTTGGAAGTGTCCCCGTCCCAAGTCCGTTGTTTGTTGTGAGTCGTTGTGTCATGACTGAAGTTTTGTCCTTGTCGTTGTGTAGTTAATTGTTGAGTTTTTATTTAATTTATGGTTAGTGTTTAATTAATTATTCTTATTTGATAAGATAATTAATTAAAGTTGTTTTGTTGTTTTGATTTAATTGTGAGTTAGTAAATGGTTAAATTTAAATATATTATAAATTAAAAAGTATTTAATTAATTAAAGTGCAAGAAATTAAATTAAATTAATATTGTTGAGAATAATTAGATATTATCTTTTTTATTAATATTAGACTAGAAAATCATGTGAGGATAATATCTTGATTAAATAATTTATTTTAATTAAAATTATAGATAAGTTGTGCTTTTAAAAGCTGGGAAAAGGACCAATAAGGGAGCAGGATTTTTGAGAAAAGAAAGAAAAAAAAAGCTTTATTGATTCTTTGTTTTGACTTATTATTTTTATGAGAGAGTTATTTTGCACACATAAGTTTTTGGGCTCTGTTGTTTTGGGATTTGGAAAAAGAAAAATAAAAGAAAGATAGTTTTTGGTTTGGTGTTTTCTGGGTAAAATTATTGTGGTTTTGAAAGAAAAAGATAGATTCAGAAGAATGTTGAAGGCCGAAGATCGAGAAAAGAGCTGAAGGCAGGAAGTCGAGAAGAGGATTCAGAAAGGATTCTTCATCGAACAAAGGATTCCAAGTTCTTTCCAAGTTCATTATTTCTCTTTTGATTTATTTTTCTGTAATAAATTCTTGACTGCCATGTTGGGAGATTAATTTCTCCTTGTGTTTTTTTTTTTTAAAAAAAAAAGAGTTTCCTGTGATTGAGATTTGTCTTTTATAAATGTTGAATTTCTCTGTAGGGAAAATCTTGTTTTAAATTCTTCAATATAATTTAATTATGAAATTATTGAAAAGAAAATCATATTGTTATTGTGATGAATATTTTTGCATGTCTAGATTTATATTGGATCTTTTGAAAATCTATTTATTTATTGTATTGTTCAGAATCTCTTATTATATACATATATAATATAATTCTGGTTGTGTTAATTAAATATATATACAGATAAATATTGGTTGTCTGTGTGATTTCATTTTTTTGTAAAAAGAATAAATTTATTCACTTATAGTGTAAATTTCGTATGTAAGGATAATGAATAAAATATATTTATTTGTTTGCGTGTTCTGTTCATGGATCATTCTTTATTTTTCGTTGGAAATGGATATTTAATATATGGAATGTAATGTACAAGGGTTTCGGGTTTCGAACCCGTGAATATTTCTGTTAGTGGAAATGAAATTTAAACTGCATTAAATTTAAGCGAATTTGTTTTGTTTTTTTTTTTATCAAAAGAAATTTTTATAAAATAATTATATGTGTATGGGGAAGGGAGTGGTCGGCGGTGGCCGTACCACCCCCGACCCCCACTGTACTGCGCAGGGTGGTAGCAGCCGTAGGCTGCTGTACGCAACTTAGTGGGGGCTGCGGCCTCCCTTGGGAGGTACGCAGTACCTGTCTTGGGAGGTGCACAGTACCCCCCCTGCTGCATGGGTTTGTTTTAAAAAAAAATTAATTAATTTATTTTTATTTTTATTAGTTTTTTTTATTAACTTGTTTTTCATGTTATGTGTTTCTGAATTTAGCTATATATATATATATAAATATGAGATTTATTAAATGAATATTATATATATATAAATATGTGATTTATTAAATGATTTATTAAATGAATATTTTATTTAGATATAGGTGATTGTGGAAAGATTACAATGTTATATAATAGTTTTTTTTTTATAATATATGTTTTGATAAAATGATTTTTATAAAAATGCTTTATTCTTAATATATTTTTAATAATTTAAAATATATGCCCGTGTGTGTGGAATTAAGCTTATTTTCATAATGGATTTTATAAGTATAATTTTTTATATTTGATTTTAATTGATTAATTATTCTATGATTGAAATATGGATTAAGTAATTTAATTTAAATGTTTAATTATTAAAATGTCTTGATTTTGAATATAATTGTGAAACGTAGAGATAACAAATGATTTATTCCAATTAGATGACTTTATTTATTAAAAGTTTGATTTATTTATAATTTGATTTAATTATTACGAATAATTGAGATAAATGAAATTTAAGGGATAGATTTAAATAGAGACTATCTTAAGATGATTTTGTCATGTAGTAGAAGCAAAAGTGGATTTTATATTCATAGGATTTATTTAGAACGTTGAATATCAATAGTTCAAATTATTTATTTTAAAATGGTAGATTTTAAATGATCAAGTGTTTTCATTTTTTTAAGGTTGATTTTTATTAATATATGTAATTGGAAAAATGAAATATATTATTGGTTTAAACTCCCTAAAGTTGCCAACGTGCCTTGATTTACTATTGAGTTTGTGCAATTAATGTTAATTATTTACTTAATTTCTTGTGTGACATAATTGTTTGACTAGGTTTAGGAAACCCTAACATTAGATAATGAGTTGCCTGGAAAGATTTTCTATCATGTTTCTTTTATTCTCCATGTCGGGAAAATGGGGTTAAGGGTCTATGTAAGTCTTCTAGAGAAGTTCTCTAGAGTGGGATGTTTTGTGTAGAGGTTCAATTTGTGAGTCGCCTTGGGAATGGTGTAGAGTTGTACTATTATGTTGTACCTAGTTTCCACGAATGGGGATTTGTGCCTCTTGGAAAATAGGAGAGGGTAATGAGATTTGTACCTCCTTTGGAAGGAGTGTGTTTTTGTATTTGGTTTCCTCCAGTGTTTGGAGTGAGTTTCCTTGTTTTGTTTCCTCCTTGGATTGGAGAGGTTATGTTGTCTAGTTATCTATTGTGGTATTGTACCTTGTGTGTTGTCGATAGGAGAGTGGCTCTTTGTGGGGGTCCGGCACACAAAGGGGCGCCAAGGTAACTCACCTAGAGTTTAATTAAGTGATAATCTAAAAGAATTAATGGGGATCTTTCACACTAATAAAGATAAAGAATGTCTCTCTCGTGAAGCAAGTGAATGATAAGGCTCGAGATGAGATGGGATGCATAGTTTTGCGTGAGGGTCCGGCGGCCGGTAGAGGCAAGCCAGGGTAACCCAGGATGGGGGTCCGGTAGCCTAGGAAGGTTGAGCCAGGGTAACTCATGGCAATTTATGCATGACACTCTTCCTATGTCGACAGTTAATCAGTTATTGTGTGATGTTCATGATCTTTGTTCTCTGGAAGCATTGTAACCTCGTGTTAAGTGATAATGTGTTTATTGTTGTTAAGTGACTTTGTGATTGTAGTTGTTAAGTGATATTGTGTCTATAGTGGTTAAGTGATTTATTGATTTCTCTTTGGTTATTGTTGGAAATAGTCTTTGATATGGTGTCTTGAGTTTCATTGATGTTGTGATTGTGACTTGTTGTTATGTTCTGAAGTGGTTTGTTGTTGTGCCTTTTGGATTTATCTCGTTTAGTTTTCTAAGTGGTCTTTGATGTTAAGTTGTTTGTCGAGAGTTAGTATTGTGTTACTGTTAGGCGTGCTTGGTCGGGGACCCTTCCTTGTCTACTCCCAGCACGGGGGTGGTTGGGTGGAACGTGCTTCGCACCCCGTTGGGTTCCCTTTCTATTGCAGATGTATCTTTATTGTAGGGTTTTTGGCGGATGCTGTTGATCTAGTGTTCTTATGCTCCAGATGGATGTTTACACTTCGGATGTAATTCATTGTTGATGTATTGTCTCCCACGTGTGTTGGGATGACCTTGTTGTAAATTGTATATGTGGTTGTTGAGATGTATGTTCAGACAGTTGTATTTTACTATCATTTGGATGTAATGTTGATTTAGGCCATGTATTTATTTAGGAACGATCATTTGTAATAGTTGTGTTAAGTTGTGTTATATCTGTGGTAATATAAATGCTTCATATCTTTATATTATCTTTCGTTGTCATATGTACATATGTTATGAATATGGTTATTGTTTAATAGATATTTTAAATGATGAAGTGGGAATGAATAGATTTATGTAACTGTTTAACTATTGTTTGATCTATTGTCTTGGTTATGGGTTAGAATAGTAATGTCACCTCGTGTACCCCAATGGAATTAGTCGTGTAACTTAATACATTGTTTTATTGGAATACTTAAATACAATCTTATGTTCTTACAAAAAAAATTTGTTCCGTTGTTATTAGTTCCTTTGGGGTTTGCATGGCGGGGCATTACAAGCTACACTCAACCTCTTTTGTTCTATTTTCTTTTGCAAAATCTAAGTCCCACTCTATTTTCCTCCTCTCTACTTCCATTCTTCTATGATATCTTTACTATCTTTCTTGAATCTATTTTAACTTCCTTTATTCTATGTCTATCTCCATTCCTAATTTAATCCTTTCAATTATATCTCTTTTCCTTTCATTATCTATTGTCCCCATGGGTCTTTCTAGTTTGAACTTTCATTAATCCTTATATCTCTCATGGGTGGTTTAGTTTTTGCATAGTTACATCTTTTTAGGGGTCTTTTTAGATCCCTCCCCCATTTCCATTTTTCATCCCTTACATGCCTACCCCCCTCTCATAGAGGTAGTACTTAAGAGAATTGTTTGATTTTTTTTTCTTTTTCTACATTTTCCCTTTTCTTTTTACTTTGAACTTCTTCACTATCCTCTCTAGGGTCCCAACAATGGAACCAATGTTAATAGAGGAATATGGGGAATTATAGTTTGAATATCTATACCCTAGTATCCCTTATATAGTCAGTTTATACCCCAGAGGGTACAATGGAATAAATGAGTGTGGTCAAGGACTCTATCTAATTTTAACTTAGATATTTCTAACCATAAAAATAATCATTCATAACATAGATATCCATTAAATCCTTATAACTCCATATATTATATATATTCAGATAATCATTACATAAGTAGGTCTTAGTATTTGCTTTATAGTATAGTCCTTTTCTATCTTCTCTATGATTATCTCCTATTCTGTCATCTATTACATACATATAACAATGCCTAGTCTCTTATAGAGAAATTACCCTTATAGGGTACCCCATAACTTATCTCCCTTGTTGGGTAGATGCTTCATAGTTTCTTTATGGCCAAATCTTATTGAAATTTTGTAAAAATCCTTTATACTTGCCTTCACACTTACATATTGTTGCCTTAAATTTTGTAGTTTCTTGAGAAGTTCAAGTTAATAATCACTAGATATAAATTTAACCTTCATCTTGCTCACCATTCAATCCCATCAAGTGATCTTATCTTTTCCACTTATTTTTCTCTCAACCTACACCTCTTTCCATTGAAGTACTACATTCCCCTTCAATATTTTTTGAGTAACCTTCACTCTTTTAGGGTCCTCCACTTTATCATATTCAAAGCATTCATCCATCTCTATTATCCAATTTATTAGCTCAGCTGGTTTTGAAATTCTTGAGAATCTTGGTAATTACATCCTTGTTCCCTTCCCAATGTTAGAAATAGCCCTTATAATCCTTCTTAATCTTGCATCCATATCTCCATCTACATTTTCACCTTCCTACCCTTCCATATCTACTTCTTCATCTTCACTATCAATCTCTTCATGTGCTTTGACTCTGCTCATTCCACCTTCTATTGCATCCATTCTTGCTTGCACTCCCCTTAGAGCCTCTACTACCTCATCTATTCTTCCTATTAATTTTTCATATACAACCTCTTCCATCCTTCTCCTTGGTAGTATCCTATTGCTCCAAATCTCATTTTTTTCCTTTTTCTTCTTACTGTACAGTCCTCTTGGTTGCGATATCGCTTGATGTAGGGGCATACCCATAGTCACAACTTATAAGGATTCCTTCAACCCCAATACAAAGTCACCATCATCCTTCCTAGATCTATAGTTGTGCTCTAATTTCACATTGATAGAAGCTACCTCCTCATAGGCACCCAAAAACCCAACCCAACTAGTAGCAAGTAGAAAAGGGAGGTTGTGTTGCTACAAGAAACTTACACAATATCTAAGCTATAAATAATAGTCTATGGCTACAGACACATAAATAAATGGGTTTTAGGTCCTTGACCAAACAATACACAAAACATAACCATTTTGAGCAACAAATTCATAAAATTATCATTTACAATCACACTCACATTCAATCCAAGAAGAAAACAATCTTAAAAGAGGAATAATATATTTATTTTATCTAAGAAAATGTAATCATTTAAAATTAGTTGTATACATTTTAAATTATTGTGACAAATATGAGATTCCCCTATTTCTCCTCTCTCTTCTTCTTCTCCTAGCACTTTCTCCTCTATGCCTTCCTCTTTCTAGATTTTTCCTCCTATTCTTGTTCTATCTTTTGGATTTTTTTCCTTATATTACTTTGATTTCCTCTTTTTTCTTCTTTGTTACTCTTCTTTTGTCATTTTCTCTCCTTCTATTATGTTATTTTTCTCCAAAATTCCAAAACTCTCAAAGTTTCCTTCCCCAAAATCCCATCTAAATTTTGTGTAGCATTCAAAATTCAGTCATAAATGCCTAAATACTTTAGTTTTAGTTCAAAAACCTCACCCAGTCTTGTTATTCCGCATTTCCTCTTGTTCTTGTTCATAAATGAGCACGCGGGTAGGTATTTTCCACCCAAAAAAAGAAAATTCAAAATTTAAAACTTAACGACTCTTGCATGACAGGATTGGGAAAATAATAAAAAAGGGAATCAAGAATGATGCCCATGCATCAAAAAAAGTTTTCAGACCGACCTATTTTACAATGCATAATTTAGAAAATAGATGGAGTTTTTGACTGCTAGCTACATAAACAACACTTAGAACAAAATTTCTTAGAGCTTGCAACAATTCCTTTTGAAAATTATAAAAAAAGACATGTCTACAATCATGTTCCTTTTGTGCAGATTCCAAATACAAGGCATGTTGACATTTACAATGGAAAAATAAATCATTGACCTTGTGAAAGAAGGGATCTAAGTGATTTAGTTTGACACTTATATGGACAAAATTCTTCCACAGCCCCCCATTTTGGCACTATCATTTAGGATGCAATTTTTTTATAGAATTAAATGCATTCTTATATCTCAAGATTATAATATTAAATGCTTACATTTTCCATTGGAGTTATATATCTAGCTCTTTAAAATACTTATATTCTTAATTTTCTGTAGCAACAACATAATAAATCCAACTACAACAAAGGCTACGCTTGATCAACTAATTATGATTATTTTTAGTTAAAAAAGTATTACATGATAATATTACTATGCAACTATTAAGACCCTAAACATAAATATTTTAAAACATTTTTATCTTGTAGATAGCTCAATAAAATTTAACATCTCAATATATTAGTTTTTTTTATTCAACTGCTATAGAACATGAAGAAAAAATTCAGCAACAAACTTTTTTGTAATTATAGAGAATGTACATCACCCATAAAAACAACAATATAAGAATTTCATGGCTAATTGAAAACTTCTTTTTTGTTGTTGGAAACTAAAATGACTTCTTTTATTTTAGATCCACTTGGTTCTTTCAAAAGGAGTCCATTTGGAATACCCATTGATATGATGGAAGAAACATCTCAAATTCATGTAAATTTGATTTAAAATTTTATTAAAAATCTAAATGAAATTGCTTCATTTACTTAGTTTTCACTCTTTTTTGTATGTAAATAGTTCTTGATGTACTATTCTATTTTGTATAGTTGTAGAAACATGTATAAATAAATCTTTTATAGGGTTGCGACTCATGCCTTACATAGAGTTATCTCTTTGATGGGTTTGATGCCTCATACATTCAATGTTATTTATTCTTTTTGGTTGTTGGAAACTTAAATAGTTCCTTTTACATCAAATCCACTTAATTTTTTTCAAAAAGAGTCCCTTTGGAATACCCATTGATATGATGGAAGCAACACCTCAAGATAATGTAAATGTAATTTAAATTTTTGTTAAAAATCTAAATGACATTGCTTCATATACTCAATATCTACTCTTTTTTGTTTGTCAATAGTGCTTGATCTACTATTATATATTTCTTAAGTATTTGTAATAAACTTAAACTATCTCTGATCAATCCAAAAGAAGCACCCATAATCAACTTCTTATATCTTCTACCATATTCAATTTCTATTACTATTTAACATGATTTTTGCATTTGGTAGGGACTTTAGTTGTAATACAACCCTTGGTATTCACCAATAGCTTTTCACTATATACACATACACTTGCTTGATAAAAGGTACTCCTAGAACAAAGAAAATTTATCCTTAAATTTTCTCAAACATCTCTAAGGGAAAAAGATACTACTTCAATGTGATTGAGGATGTGAACTAATTGGTTCCATTTTTGAACCAATGAACTAAGAACCTTATTGATATATGTAGATGACATATCTTGAGCCAAAATTTTAAGCAATAGGACCATATCAAACATGGTTTTTTAAAGGGAAAATAAAAAGAAGCTGAGAACATACTTGTGAAGAGATACATCTAACTAATCCCACCAAAATTGGAGTTATACAAATGCTACTCAAGGTCAGACATATATTGGTTTATTTTTAACTAGTGAAGAAATTTTTATTTCAATTTTCAAGATAATTTACAAGAATATATGACATAAAAGTGAGCCATGATATTAAAGATATAATGCATAGAGTAAATTTAACATAAATTATATACGAATATTAATTTAAATGTTTACTTCTATTTTCTTGCATGTTCTAAAGTGGATAAATATTGTAATTTTTAATTATTAATTTAATCATTTTTATTTAGAAATTTAGTTGAAATGTCTAAATTTCATGTGAAATTTGAAGAAATAAAGTACAATTTAAAATCAATATGATTTCTATAAAATATTAAAAAATTGCACTAAATGATATATATATGTATAACTATGTATATATATGTATATACATATATGTACACATACATAGATATATAAATGTATACATATATACACATACATATACATATACACATATATTTATAGATATATACACATACAGATATACAAATATATACATATACATATACATAGAAACACATACACAAGCGCACACATATGCATATACACATACATATACACTTACACAAATATATCTATATACATATATACATGCACACACATATGCATATACACATACATATACACTTACACAAATATGTATATATATATATACACACTCACACATATATATAGATATATGATCTTTTATGAAAATAAAAAATGTGTTGATGTAAATGTATAATATATTATTTACACATTTAAAAATTTATTAAAATTAAAAAGAATACTTAATGGAATTAAGAACAAGAAAGAGATTTTTTTAATAAAATTTCATAGATTATTAAAATGATTGAAATTTAATTATAATAATTAATTATTATTTTTAGTTATGAATTGGTGATTTATAAATTAATTACAAATCTTCTATATTTAAATAATGATTTCTCATTATCGAAATACTTACTTTTAGAATAAGATGAAAGAGATAAAACTTACTTTACAAATTTCAGAGATTTTAAAAGATTAAAATTGATTTTAATAATTATTTTTATTTTTGAATTATTCAATAATGATTTAAAAAAATCCATTTTTTAATATTTAATCAAAAGTTTTCAACATTTAAATAATTAATTTTCATAATCTAAATAATTATTTTTGAATAAAATGAAAAATATAAAATTGCTTTACAAAATTTCCTATATTACTTAAAAATTGAAATTTGACTTTAATATTTTATTTATTTTTTATATTATAAATTAATTATTTAATAAAATGGTTGAACATTTTCACTATCTAAATGATTATTTTCCCATGCCCTAAATAATTACTTTAAATAAATTGAATCAAAGTTATTCTCGTAATTGAAGACACGGACTTTCAATAATACAAATTTGTGACCCATCTCTTTATACCATTATTATATTGATTAAATATTTTTAAACAATTCGAAACGATTGCAAGAGAATTTATACTTTACGGAAAATGATAAATATGTTTCAAATACATAAAGTAGTAAAAAATATTAAAGGTGACATTGATGATTGAAATATTTTTGTTGTAAAGTAATAATTTGTAAGCGTATTTTGAATTTAAGATTTTTTTTTTTTAGTTAAAATTATTTATTTATATATATATATATATAAAATTTGATTTAAGTTGTGTTATTAATGATATAATGTGATGGTTAAATTATGATATTGATATTGTTATTGTAATTGCCATGTTTCAAACTATTATAGGGTTATTGTGATTGTGGGTATTATGTTCTTGTTGATCTATTGTGCTCTTACATTTAAACTATGACATGATGATGTTTGGTGTTCATGCACTTAGTGTGCTAAACTATTACTAGGCTAGTGTGCTTGTAGACATTTTGCTCCTACTAGACAATTAGGCTCTCGGGTTTAGACTATTTGACATCAAGCAAATTCATCACCAACAATTCATCGCCATGACAAATTTATCTCATGGAAAATTCACCACTAGCAATTCATCGACGTGGATAATTCATTTCATATATAAATTAGAAATTTTGATTTATGATAATAAAAATGAAAATATTTTTCAATATATTTTATTTTATTCTAGTAAACTAATTACACAACAATATAAGTCATCTCTATGATTGTACTATTGCAAATATACATATGGCAACTATATAATCTAATAGTTGGTATTGTTAGCTAAACTTTACAAGTAATCACAAACATTGTGTGGTGGAAATTATTCTTTTCCAAAAAGATCTGAAGGAAATATATTAAAAAATGTTAATGCATGAATTAGATGAATTACTCGTGGTAAATTTTCCACAAGATGAATTTTTCAATAAGTAAAGGTTTGATTATTTTTTATACATGTAGCATTTATTATAATCAAAATTACAATTTAAGCTTGTGCTACCATATCATCTTGAGATTTTTTTTTTATGTCTATGCATGTAATGGGTTTCCCTAGATCTTTGTGTAGAGTAGTAATTATAACAAACATCCATACACTTTGAACAACTAAAAGTAAATAATATATGCACAAGTAAGATACTTCTAAAATGGTGCAATATCGTATATTATACATTCATAAAGAGTGTAATATTATTACATCACAATAATTTTGTGGTTATGGTCTTTATGAGTGAATTATACATTTTTTTTTAAAGTGTTCACATGCTAGTCCTTCCAAAATTTTCTATAATAATTTTTGAAAGTAAAGGTCTCTTGATTAGATATTCTATTTGGAATGAGAAGTTGTGTTAAACATATTCAATATTTTTCTTATGCTTTTCCTTAAATTACTACTTAAGATTTTAGAATTTAAATTTAGATTTTCAGTTAAGTTGAGTTATGTGATTAATAGTATATGTTTTTTAAAATTTAAATAACATTATTAAATTATTTTTTTTTAAAATAAAAAAAATTATATCTTAAAAATATAAAATTATATCAATATAGAAGTGATAGATATATTGCATTAATACCATTTCAAGGGATTAAAGATCGATTAAATATTAGTGTAAATAAAAATAATTTTATTTTAAGTTTATTTATAGTAATTAAATAAATGTATGTAGATAAGTATGAATTAATTTATATTAAAAATGTATGTAAATTATCAAAATATTAATTTTTATAAAAAAATAATTGTAAGAGATAGTTGAACTCAGTTTTTATGAAATAAATGGTGAAAGTGTGAGTTTCATGTAGTATAGAATTAGATGATTTTGTACAATAATTTTTTTTTGATGTTTTATATGTTGTTTAGACTTTTGTTTTCAATTATAATTATCTTTTGGTAAATTTCAGGTATATGGATTGATTTCACATAGTGCGAATCTAAATTTTACTCTATTGATCTAGTCTAGCTAAGTTTTTATATCCACTAGTTAATTCATCTATAAATATTCTCTTTGTTTATTATTAAGGATTATGAAAACTTTAAAAATTCTTAGGGGAGATTGCTATCACTAGGGTAAAATTTTCCTAAATTGGCCCCCTTTTTGGACCAACTTTATGGTTGTAAAAATGATTTGCAAAACATTATATAATCATGCAAGAAATCTAAATGTTGAATCTATGCAGTATTATAATTCTTTTTGGTGATTTAATTGAGGTGTTCTGAGAATGATGTAAACAATAATTGATAGATTCTTTCATGTCCTTGAATAAAAAATGATGGACATTGAATACTTTTAAATAGGAGTACATATCATTAAATCGTGTGATACATTTAACAAGTTAGTTAATGAACCTTGACATTGACCTAGACAAGGAAATATTAATATTGATGCAGGGAAGGAATGTTGCCAAATAAGGAGGGTAATGAAAGTTAGATGTATGTGAATATATGTAGATACATATGAGATATGGTTGAATGTGTAGTAATAAATTTAAATTGAGAAGGATAGTCTATCAAGTTATGCTCGCAATTTTGTACAAATTGTGTCATTTCTTATGAATATGTATTTATATTAAGTTGTTGCATCATGATAGGTTGAAATCTAAATTATAATTAAAATGTGCAAATTTTACCATTACATAAAGATGTTAATCCTTTTTGTAAGTCTCTAATAATATTCAAAAGTGGCTAACAATATTTGTCACAAACATTTTTTATTAGGTAAAAGGGATTTTTGAAAGGACTTCAACTTTTTTACAAAACAATAAAAAGATGAGATACATGTCACTCAATAATTGTACACCAATAAAATTATAAAAAAACTACCAAGACAAATTATGACATAAAAAAAGCTACACAACATCATAACCACCAAACCTTGCAACTCTCATACTCTTGATAACTATTATGTATATATACAACATTAAACTAACAACACATTGTAAGAGTTGAAAGATTAGCTCAATACCCAAGATGACCCACAAAAACAATGAAAACTTTCTACAATAAGGTATGCAAGAATATGAGCTTACTTGATATTAAGACCTATAAAAAATGATGATGAAGTATAAAGTATATTTCATATGAGTATAATGACCTCCTTTATATAGGCAAAGTGAAAAATATGATTGAACATGATTGTGACATGTGTGTTAATCCTATGACATGTGACAACCAACAACCTAACTACTTATGAACCATGCATTACAAGCTAGATAAGATAAGTTCTAAAAAGCCAACTAAGACTTCTAGAAGAAATCTTATAACCTAAACAAACTTAACATGTAAATAAGTCCCCTAAATCTCTACCAAGATAAATTATTAAGTACAACAGTTATTCGCACCAACAAACATAATTTAAAAATAACCACACACTACATTCAATAGAATACATTGTTAATTTAAAAATACACACTACATTTAATAGAATACATTGTTACTAATTAACGGATAAAATATATTTAACCCAAGAACCTATATGATAATTAGGTTGATCACCGAATAGCTAGTTATCACAACAAAAAATCTCCCAAATCAAAAAATAATGGCGACAATACGATAAAATTGATGTTACATGACTCGAGTAGAAATGGGAATCTTAAACAGTTTGTTTAGTATTCAATTTGATTGGTTTCTCTGTTATTTGATTCTAATTATCAACCTGCCATTATACTAACAGAGGCAATAAAACTGTTCGCTGGTTATTTTATCTCTTGAAACGATGAGGATGCAAATCTTATCCAACCAGCTTGAAACTCTTTCTATATGCAATTTATAGTGATAAATGTCGACACACAACTTTACCTCTTGGCGGATACTAAGGTCGTTTTACATCTCGTTTTCACATTCTGCTGTTTTAAAATTAATGGAGCAATTGTTGGATCTGAGTCACCTTGCATTAGAATCCCCCTCTCTCCCCCACAGCTCTCCATTATTGACACTTGCCTCCTCTTCACTATAAATACCTGCCACCTCCTCTCATTGTATAAACACAACACAACCGTTCAAATATGGTGAATTTCGTAATGGCTGGGCGTGCGCTGTTTTCAGTGGTTGCTGCGCTGTGCATCTTGAATGTTGCGTTAGCAGCAAATACAAACGCTCCCAAGATCACAGATATCCTGGCAAACGCGGATGTTGATGAAGCGTTGGGCAGCGCGTGGAGTGGAAGTTTTCTGCAGCAGCCCAATTCTTATCAAGTGAGAGGAGGGTGGATTTACGCGGACTCCAACTATCCCGACGCCCACAAATATATCCTTGTCCAGCACGCCTCAAAAGACCGCTCACCCCAGGGTTTGTATATCATACTTAAATGCTTTATTACGATTATGTATTGTGTGTTAGTCAGAATTTAAAACGAAATGAGTGTTGCAGGAGCAGATGGAGATATAGAGCTGGACAATCCGGAGAAGGACGCCGTGCTGAGCAGCGAGCATTACAAACTGGTGGCAGACTTCCACACCCATCCCTTCGCTAGCAAAACACAGCAGAGGGCAAACTCAGACGACATCAAAAGAGCATATGAGAGAGGAGTGCCGGGAGTAGTTGTTTCATGCTCTGGGGTATTCTACTATGGCCCTGAGCGTCGAGCATCCCTGGATGGACCCACGGGATACCCTCAAACTTCTCCCGAAGCTTACAGTGGCCAAAAGGATGTCAGGTTTGGTGATAACAAATATATCGGTCAAGGCCAATGCAAATGAACTTCCGCGGCTACCCATTACTACTAGTATGTCATATTATTTCACTCTGAGCACTTACATCGTCGCCCTCTTGTGTGCATGTTACATGTCTGTATGAACTCTCCCTATGAATAAGTGAAAGGTGATTTCGGTCTAGATAGAATTGCATGTTGCTGTGCAATATAAAATGCACGTCGTCGCCCTCTGCATTTTACGTATGTGTATGAATTCCCGCCATAAATAGAAGTTGATTTCAGAGTGAATTTATTTTCATGTGCTATGATGTGGTGTACGAAATTACAGGCATTTTTGCCTGCTGCAACTTTCCTAACCCAAAACAATTGATAATTGGTTGAATATTTGTAATGGTGAAATCTGCGTATCGATGCTATATCTCATTTAATTTTGTGTCAAATGTAATAATATAGTAATAAGTGGTGTGGTTTATGTTAGTGGTTATTTTTTTCATTCTTTATTCATCTTCATTTGTATTGGCTTTTATATATTTGTTCTATGTATTAATTTTTATATATTTGTTTCATTTCTTGATATAATCATCTCAAGATTAATTTTTACATAACATTAGATCGACGTAGTTCAGACCTAAAACATACAATAAAGAACACAAAATTCAAACATTAAAATTGAAAATTTAACTTTTTAACTCTTTCTCTACTAGTCATTATGAGCTAAAATAGCACATATTTGTTCAAGGTGTTACTATGTCATGGTATTTAAAGACATTAAATATACACATGATTTCATATGGGATTACATGGAGAAAATCATTAGATTGGACTTTACTTTTTTAAAGGGAAAATAATTTGCACTATCATCGTATAGGCCACATGCATGGCTGTGTATGTTGTTTTTGACATTTCTCATTGTTGTTAATATGAATCAACAAGAGGGTTCACCTAGGAGAACCCATTTTAATCGAGTCAACAATCTATTAAATCGTGTTTGTAGACACCAAATGAACAAATGGTCATGCCCACATTTTATTGTGGACATAACACACAACCATTTTTCTTTTTTAAAACAAATTAAATGACATATCCTAACTTAGGAGTTATCACAATGTTAACTAGATCTTCAAGCATCCAAGATATTTTATATTGAAAATAATTGTGACACCACCCTATACTCAGACATCTTATTGTGGTGTGATACAAGCATGGATGCGATGCTACTATATAAAACAAGGTACAAGCCCAACATAATTAAAAGACACTAACTAATCATCTAAGATAATTTACAATATTACAAGACTAGACAAATTATGCCATACACTGATGAGAAATTGGAGGTACCTTAATATTTCCTTTGACAATTTATAGGTGAAAATAATATTAAAATTATTTACTTGAAGATATATGTTTAAATGAACGATCCCATAACATTAATTAAATATTGAGGCTAGGTTTAATACATTTACCTAAAGTACTAACATAGTAATTAAAATGGATAAACTCTTTACCACATATTTAAATTCATTGTATGGAAATAAGTATTTCATTACTAAAAAGGTTAATGGTGGGGATAACATTAGTAAGCTTGTCAAATTAAATTAATTAGTTTACCTAGTTAAAATTTAGAAAATATAATAAAAAATGTGGATACTAGAAATTGGATACAAGGAGAGGGATCCAATTTGACAATATTCACATTCAAGGACACCTTAGAGATCTCTACCCAATGGAGGATGTGAGAGATCTGATTGTAAGGAATTCTTGGAGATGATTGAGACAAGAAAGGGGTTCACCACCAAGTGTAAACTTGGAAAATATTTTTTTTTTGAAAACACAGGGTGATATGCAAAAAGACCTAAAAATGCAAGTAAAATGTAACAAAAAATTATGAAATTGGAAATGTTCACCTTGAAACTTGTTGGAGATAGAATGGAGCTCTGGAATCCTAAAAAACCTATTGTTGATGTTGACTGGGACTCATACTCCAAGCTGGGAAAATCAATCCAGTTCTGAGAAAAATGTGCTAGAATAGGTTTCAGCCAAAAGGGTACTCAGATTTGCAAAAATCCTATTTAGGCCGTGGTAGTGGGACTCATTCGCCAATAGTGGCGAATCAGTCCACTTCTAATTTTCTAGAAATTATAAAGTGGATTATGTAGCTCTCAGTTTGCTCTGCTATTCCTAACTAGTTTCCAGATCTGAAACTGCAAAATTCAGCTTGTAGTCCTTCTCCAAGGCTTGTTTGCAACTTTGACAACTTTGAATTGCTTTGACAACTTGATGAAATTTTTTCCAAACTTTCTCTTTGATAAATCTACAACCTAGACCTACAAATCACATGCAAAGAGAAGGAAAAATGTTGTGGGGTTAGTGAATAGGCGTTTGCCTTGGTCAAACCCCTTGTTGATAATTAAACCCTTGAAATAAAATGGAATAGAATAGAGAATGATGAATGAACAAATAATGATGTTGCAACTCACCAAACCCTAGCAATAAGGTGCTGCAAACATGTAAGTATTGGCTCCAATGGATGAGGACTTGGAATCTTGCTTGATGTTGATAGATCTTGAATGCAATGCTTGCTTGAATCACACAATCCTACATCACAAATGTTAGCTCTAAAACAACATGATGCAAGCAATCTTTGAGATGATGAATGAAACTTGAAGAATCTCTTGATTGCTTGATAATATGCCCTTGAAGTGCCTTGAATGGTCTTATGAATGTTCAAATTCTTGTAAAATTTGCTAGGTATCAAAATGAGAGAAAGAAGCTTGTATTTATACTCAATTATGCAATAATTCCCAAAATTACAACACTATAGGCCAACCTTAGATCTTGGAGAATAAAAACCCACCACAATTTTGAGTTAAAGGAGACTTATTCGCCACCCTAGGAAAATGGGTCCCACCTAAGGGGACTCATTCGCCACCTTGGGCAAATGGGTCCCACCTAAGGGGACTCATTCACCACCTTGGGAAAATGGGTCCCACCTAAGGGGAATCATTCGCCCATAATGATGAATGAGTCCCACCTTAGGAATTTAAGGTGGGTTTCAAGATTTTGATATTTTAAATGACATTTTTCAGGATTATCCAAAAAAATACACATAAATAAGGCATGTGGATGCAAAATGGGGCCAATTAAAACATAAGAAATCCCAATTATTAATGACAAGCCTAGGAAAGTGTGAAAGTGTGTTACAACACTTTACAACACTTTGAAATAAGCCTTGGTAAGTGATGAAAAGAGGTTATTTTATTAACAAGACCTTAGAAAAGTGTGAAAGTATGTTCCAACGCTTTACAACATTTAAGTAAGGTTCCATTTAAATCCTTTAGTTCACAAGGGCGCAAGACCTAATGTGAATGTGTTATCCACATTACAATGTTAAATCAAGGCAATATTAAGCCAAAATCACAAGGAGGGTCCAAATGAGTCAGAAAAAGTAGAAGGGTTACTTTTTTGGTGACCACATTTAGGCCCCACTTTAGTGAGAGGATGAACTTGCTTCAAAGTCATAGTAAAGTAGATCAACATGCATGAATAGGGGTTCAAATGTATTGATGCTAGTAGATGGGATGACAATGATCAAGAGGGGTGATCAAAACCCTAGGATCATGATCCCATGCCAAACCAACACAAGCACAAAGGAACACACATGAAAATGATATCAAGAACAACAACAAGGAACAAGCATACAATGAAAAAGATGAAAAAGGGAAAAAGAAAAGGAAAGAAAGAATTAGATCAAGCTGTGACTGTTTGTCCAACACGATGTGGATTAGATCTAGGCTGTTTGTCTAGAAAATACATACTCACTCTGAGGCAATGGAACTCATGGGTGTCTACTAGGTGTGAAGGTCTAAAAGGTGAGAAACATACATTCATGGTTGGTATACACTCACATACATGCAGGTGGCTATGGGGAAAGTCATGCCTTGAAATGAGCTTCCTGCTCAACCATACCAAAGTTATACCTCCTGATAACTTTAATAAGGTGCCACAAAAAGAAAATGGTCTTTTGAGCTTCATGAGACAAGAAAAAATGTGTATGCTTGGAGCCCATGAACAAACACGATGGCTCCACAGGCATGCAAGTTGTGTTATGCAAGGTGGCCATGCAAAAAATGTAACATGTAAAATGCAAAGAATGTTCAAAGGAGTCTTGCTTAGTTTGTGTGAGGTCTTTAACTTAGGGAACATTGTGCCTAATGTCTCCAAGAGAGGACCAATCAAAGAATATAAATTCACAACTTAGGGGATGTAGTGTGTCACATCAAGCCACTAAGAGGAATATAATATGCTAAGATAGATCATTCTCATGAAGGACATTACACCCAATGAAATCCTTAAAGAAACAAACACATCATATGAAGTAAGAAGGTTGCACTAAGAACCAAGAAAAAGAAAATATTTAAAAGAATAATACCAATGTATGCCCCCACTTTAAAGGAATTTCTAAACACCAAGTTGTGAGCAATTACTTTAAAGTAGCAAATAAAAAATGCAAACAAGAAGAAAGACATGAGAGCCAACTTGGAAATCCCTATTCCAAGTCATATTTTTCCAAGTAAAGCTACATCATGCAAGAGAAAAAGGAAAGAGAGGGGTTTCCCCCAAAATGAAAACACCAAACACATAAGGGATCTATGGATTTGGGGTCAATATGTTCTTTGCTACAATGTTTTTAGAGAGCTTGGAACTATCATCATCCCCCAAATACACATAGAACTGGAAGAATGACACAAAGAGAGTGAAAACAAAGAAAAATATTTTGGGTCAACATGGAAGAGACATAGGGTGTCTCGAGGCCTTGTGTCATCCCCAAAAGGAAAACAAAAGAAAAATGAAAAAGAAAAGGAAAAATAAATTATTTTTGGGTCAACATGAAGGAGACATGAATGTATCGATGACTTGCATCATCCCCAAAAGGAAAACACAAGAAAAATAAAAATATGAAATGAAAAGGAAAAGAAAAAGAAATTATTTCGGGTCAACATGAGGGAGACATGAATGTATGAATGCCTTGTGTCATCCCCAAAAGGAAAACAAAAGAAAAAGAGAAAGATACAATGAAAAAGAAAAGAAAAAGAAAGCCTTTTGGGTCAACATGAAGGAGACATGAATGTCTCAATGCCTTGTGTCATCCCCAAAAGGAAAGGACAAGAAAAAGGGAAAAAGGAAAAAGTGATGCATGAAATAGAGAAGAATGAAGGTACAAATAGAGGAATATCACAAAGAGAGAGAACATAAAACATAACATCACGGGGGGATCACATTACACACATTCAATCACACAAAAGAAAAAGAGAAAAAGAAAATGCAAAAGACTAGTAAGGAAAAATACGAGTCAACCTTCGAGAAAGTCATCGGCCTCCCAATCTCAGTCTATATAAGAGGAAGGTAGATGACAAACCAAAGGGACAACAAAAAATGCGTTAGTAGGACAAGGCTAACAATTGCTTTCCCCCACTGAGTGTGAGACAAGAATGAGCCGAGATAGGTGATGGGAAAGGCCATGTAATAGTGAGAAGAGAATGTTCTACAACTATTACATGACAAAGAGTAGGAGAATAGATTATGCGATCACTGGATATAAATTATTGCCATCGAAGTGATACTTGCTCAATATTTCCTTTAATACATGACACTCATCACTACTATGTCCAAGAACTCGATGATATGCACAATGTTGAACTTTTGCATCTTTAGGATATAGCACAAGTTAGTTCATAGGTGGTAATAATATTAATCCTTGGTTGAGAAGAATTTTTAATTTTAGTTCACTTTCAGGTGGGGGGCGAGGAGACTTTAGTTTTTCTAACTTGTAAGGCCTCTTACGTTTACTAGATTCACCCTTCTCTCTAATTGAAGGAGGACCTAAAGTGATCCTCTCATCCTTGTCATTGTTATTAATCAAGGGTTGCTCTCTCGGAAGGAGGACATTCAAATCAGGAGGGGAATCAAACATCGATGTATCATCATCACGAAGCCTTATATATTCTCTAGGAGGGTTGCTGTTATGAGAGGGATCTTGATAGCCCAACCCCTTTGTGTTTTCATTCATTGGTTTTCGCTCTAAGAGTTGATGAATTTCATGTTTTCTTGTTGTGTCACATCCTTGTTTTCTCAAGATGGTGAAGCCTTTGCCATGTGTTTCTTCAATGTTGATTGGAGTGTTTATTACTTTATTATCATAAAATAGTTGAGTGCTTGCTTGTCTAGAGGAATGAGGTTTAGGTTCAACTTTTGTTTCAGGATGTAAATAACCAAATGTATCAACAGGTGGTATGGTAGGAATATTTGGTTGGTTTGAATGGATGGATAAAAGGATGCATTAGCTTCAAGGTTATTAAGACAATCATTTAGGAGCTTATTCATGTTGTCATCATATTCTCCAATGATGTCAACATCATGAGGAGGACATGCATTAGGAGTTGAGTGAGTTAAATTTGATTAGGATCATTTCCAAAAGCATAACTTGACATATCTACTAAGGATTTTAATGACATCCAAAGCTTGTTAAAACACATATCCATGATGCAAACTTCATATTCTAAACTATGTAGTATTGTTGTAAATGCAATTTTGATTTTAAGCAATGCACAAGATGAATGGAATTAAATTATATGTAATGAATTGAATGAAAAAAAAAATGCAAACTAAAATAGAGAGATAACAAAAAAAAAAAAGAACTCAAAAAATGAAAATGAAATGCCAGAAAATGTTGTGCAAAATGTGCAAAGGGACTGATTCACCCAGGGTAGTGAATGAGTCTTGGTATTGATCTTTTTGAAAAAAATTAGAATTTTTGAAGTGAATTTTATGATTTTTATGTTTTCTGATGCTAATAAGAGATGCAAATGTAGAATTTTATTGATTTTAATGAGATTAAATGCAATAATACAAGCTAAATGTGCTTTTCACTAATGGAAAATTTGAAACCCTAGAATGCAAATTAACTAATGCAAAATGCAATGCAATGTTAATGCAAGATAAATCTAGGATGTAAATGCACTCCAAATTAGAATTATGATGTTCAAAATTCGGGTTCACCAAAATGTGGACATTGGAAATGGATGCTTCACTTCCTTGTCCAAAGAATGGATACAAGGAAAGAGATCCAATTTCACAATATTCACATTCAAGGACACTTTAGAGATATCTACCCAATGGAGGATGTGAGAGATCATATTGTAAGGAATCCTTGGAGATGATTGAGACAAGAAAGGGGTTCACCACCAAGTGTAAACTTGGAAAATAAAAAATGTCTGGAAACATAGTGTGATATGCAAAAAGACCTAAAAATGCAAGTAAAATGTAACTAAAAATTATGAAACTAGAAATGTACACCTGGAAACTTGCTGGAGATAGAATGGAGCTTTGGAATCCTAAAAAACCTATTGTTGATGCTGATTGGGACTCATACAGCAAGCTGGGCGAATCAGTCCAGTTTTAGGAAAAATGTGCCAGAACAGTTTTTAGCCAAAAGGGTACTCAGATCTACAAAAATACTGTTTGGGCTTGGGTAGTGGGACTCATTCGCCAATAGTGGAAAATCAGTTCACTTCTTCTTTTCTAGAAATTTTGAATTGGATTTTGTAGCTCTTAGTCTACTCTACACTTCCTAACTGGTTTTCGGATCTGAAACTGCAAAATTCATCCTGTAGTCCTTCTCCAAGGCTTGTTCGCAACTTTGACAACTTTGAATTGCTTTGACAACTTGATGACAACTTTTCCAGTCTTTCTCTTTGAAAAATATGCAACCTAGACCTGCAAATCACATGCAAAGAGGGAAAAATATTGTGGGGGTTAGTGAATAGGGGTTTTCCTTGGTCAAACCTCTTGTTGGTAATTAAACCCTTGAAATAAAATGGAATAGAATAAACAATGATGAATGAACAAATAATGATGTTGCAACTCACCAAGCCCTAGCAATAAGGTGCTACAAACATGTAAGTATTGGATCCAATGGATGAGGACTTGGAATCTTGCTTGATGTTGGTAGATCTTGAATGCAATGCTTGCTTGAATCACACAATCCTACATCACAAATGTTAGGTCTAAAACAACATGATGCAAGCAATCTTTGACATGATGAATGAAACTTTAAGAAGCTCTTGATTGCTTGATAATTTTCCCTTGAAATGCCTTGAATTATCTTATGAATGCTCAAATGCTCTTGTGAACTCTTCAATTCTTGTAAAATTTTCTAGGTATCAAAATGAGAGAAAGAAGCTTGTATTTATAATCAATTATGCAATAATTCTCTAAATTACAACACTATAGGCCGACCTTAGATCTTGGAGAATAAAAACCTGCTAGAATTTTGAATTAAATTTGAATTTTGAGTTAAAGGGGACTCATTCGCCACCCTGGGTGAATGGGTCCCACCTAAGGGGACTCATTTTCCCATAATGGCGAATGAGTCCCACCTTAGGAATTTAAGGTGGGTTTTGGGATTTTGAGATTATCCTCAAAAATACATAAAAATAAGGCCTGTGGATGCAAAATGGGGCCAATTAAAACATAAGAAAGCCCAATTATTAATGAAAAGCCTAGGAAAGTGTGAAAGTGTGGTACAAAACTTTACAACACTTTGAAATAAGGCTTGGTAAGTGATGAAAAAAGTTTTATTTTATTAACAAGACCCTAGAAAAGTGTGAAAGTATGTTACAACACTTTACAACACTTAAGGTACCATTTGAATCCTTTTAGTGTACAAGGGCCAAAGACCTAATGTGAATGTGTTATCCACATTACAACATTAAATCAAGCTAATATTAAGCCAAAATCACAAGGAGGGCCCAAATGAGTCAGAAAAAGTAGAAGGGTTACTTTTTTGCTGACCACAAAAATATATTAAATAATTCTTATGATAACTATTACACATTTAAGGTCCCCCCCGAGCTTGGTTGGTTGAATCTCAACTTTGATGGCTTCACCAAACCTAACCTAGGTCAGGCAGATGGGGGTTGGGTCATTCGTGACCACAAGGGGAAATTAATTTTGGCTTATGCAATCAACTTGTGGGTTCAATCATCTAGTTTTGCTGAGGTGGTGGTGGCCTTCCATGATATACAAATTGACACACAAGCTAGACTTTCAAATTTGGTTATTGAAGGAGATTCTAGAAACACGACTCTCTTATTGACGAGGAAAGCCACTCCCTGCTGGACCCTCCAGGACCCTGTATCGACAACTCGCAATCTCACAATTTCCCTTAAAAATTGTAGTGTTAATCATGTGTATAGGAATGGTAATAAAGTCGTTGATACATTAGTAAATATAGGAGCCTTTACTCCAAATTTAGTAATATTGGATAATATCCTCCATATCCCAAATCAGGTGCTCAAATTAATCCAACATGATGCTAAAGTACTGTCAAAATGAGATCGAGCTGGATATGATGCCAACTCTTATTGATAGTTTCCACACTCTTCAATTATGGAAACTTAAGCCCTCTAATCAGTCTTTTCATATATATATTTACTTGTGACTTTGGTTTTTGTATTGTCATTTCTATAGTTGGTATTACCTTGGTTTGAAATTTGTGATTTTAGTGATGGGGGGTGATCTAGTTCAAGATGAACCCACTAGTTGTGAGGGATGGAAGCAAGACAAGGAGTTTTGGGCCATTCTAGAATGGGGGTAAGTTGGCTTCATTTGTGGAGGGTATGAAGGGGAATAACCCAAATATTTATGTGGTGTTCGTTGTGAATGGCATTGTTATTGTTGAAGGTATTTCCTGGATGGTGGCTTGTGAGCTAATTGCAGAGGTGACGAGGCTCTCTCTAGAAGGGGTGTGCATTCCTCATAAGTCGAAAAGAAATTACTAGAAAGACATGGAACATTTTTTGAAAGAGGGCGAGAGGGTGAATAGATTGTAGAATGGCTTTAACCACATGGACCTGCCTGGTGTTTGGAGAAAAATTACATAATTCCTCATAAGGCTATCATGCTCAAAGGGTAATTCCATTGCTTCCACACTCATATTTTCTCTATACTTAATCATCTTAGGTATAAAGTTAAAATAAACTTTTCATTTTGGCTTATATCCTTGCTTGAGCAATTTCTTAGAGATGTCTAGGCTAAATGCAAGAAATTACCCATCCACCAGGGCCTTATTTATTGTCTCTACAAGTTTCATTCTGTGTTGTTACCCTTCACTACCACTATTCAAAAGAAACCTTTGACCATTCACAATCCCACCAATCCCTCTGTGGACCCCAACCCCTCTATTACCTTGGATGAAATCCCTCCTTCCATTCAACATAGCACCTGGGCCCAATGTAAAGCTCCTGATAATTGGAAAACCCATCTCAACCCCATCAAATGCACCTATTTTTTGGAACCCATGCCTATTTCTACTTTTGGGTTGGAGGAGTTTGACAACTCAAATGACAATGAGTCATGTAATCCCACCCTAAAGAACTCCCTTGTACACTTTTCTACTCATGCGAATGTCTCTGATGTTCCCAAAACCCCTTATTTCTAACCCTAACCCTTAAAATTATCCCAATCTATGCATGAATCTAGAGGAAACTAGAACTAAACTTAGGCTGATTCATGCCTTTAGTGACCCCCTCTATAAAAAAATCAATGAAATATCAGAGATAATTAATTTCTAGAAGGATATTATGAAGTGGCTCTTGGGCTAGCTAGTAACGTCGAAAGAAAGAATCCAAATTCTAGAAGGAAAGGTTTTAGAGTAGTAGGTCCCGTGGCTGGGGGAGGTGGAGAACAAGGGGAGCTGGGACATGATTTCTTCTTTCACCAAGTCATTCGAGAGGTGAAAAATTTGGGAAAAGTAGCTGGATGATTTGCATGACATTGTTCGTATAGAGGAAGATAAAAATAATTTATTGATTGTGATTGATGTTATCCATCAAAATTAGGAGAAAATCATGCAATGGCTTAGGGTCATCATTGATTATAGGAAATAAAATGTGAAGAACACTACCCTCACCCTTTAGGTTTTTTAGGATGAATTAAGGAAGTTCCAGGGGAAACGAGTTGTGGATGATGGTCATATACAAAAGAAGAAAGGTAAAATGGTGGATACCTTAGCTTGTGATGTCATGGTGAATACTCAGACCATTCAGCAAGGGCCTTTCACTTTCAAAAAGAAGTTCCAATTTATGTCCCAGGAATGGAATGTGGTCATTGGTCTCAAGTTGTTGGGAGACCTATAGGTGTCTTTTGGTCCTATGTTGGTCTCAGTTCTGTGTGCTTTCATTGTTGTTTTTTGTTGGTCAAACTATTTAAGTTTAATTTTATGTTTTAGTTTATGGTCTTCTCACTTCTTGTGAGTTCCTCGTTTGTCTCTATGATTGTTTTCTAATGGGTACTGGCCCTTCCAATTTTAATATAATCAAAACAATTACACATTTAAGAAAAACCACTTAATCAAATAGTTCAAAATTTCTTAAATAATATTAAATAGTTCAACTATGATATGTTGATGAGTAAGATAAAATAATTGTTTCACTATACAATTTCATTATAGTTAAACTAAATGTGTATTTAAAAGGTTTTAGTATTTCCCAAAATTCATAAATTCAAATATAAGAAGCCTCAGGTATTTGTCATTAACTAACAAGGCTTTGAATTTTCTCTCAAGTTATTCTCTCAGCGAGAATGATTAAATTTAATGAATTTAAAAGTATTTATTTTAGGATATTTTAATTGAATAAGAATCAAATCTCATCCATAGGATGAATTCTTTCCCCACCCTTGGATTTAGGGAACCTATCATTATTTACCTACATCCTTGAGAATTGACTTAAATACTTTTCTCTTGATCATTTTTCCCAATTTTCTTTGCAGGTCAATGGGAGTGAGGAGAACTCATGGAAGTCCATTTAGAGGGCTTCTTTCTATTACATTATCTCCCTTTATTCTTGTAGATTGAAGGATGAGGAGAAATGAAAGAGGAATTTTTATATATGATTATTGTCTTATCTTAGTTTGTTCCTGTGATAGGTCGAATGTGAGCGTTAGAAAGCAAGCAACAAGTTAAAGAGTGCAAATAAACACCAAAACAACCTACACCTCAAGATTAGCCTAAGTTGGAAACAATGCAAGACATAGCAACGTAATGGAACCTTATACCTTGCGTTGAGTCGATCCTTTGGTTGGCCTTTTGATCTTGGATGTGTATGCTCCTTGGATGGCAAGTGGATGCAAGCAAAATGGAGTTGTGAGGATGAATGCAAGTGGATGAACACAAGAAAATGGCTAAGTAAGAGTTGAGAAACAAAATTGCAAGAGTTTGGCTAGCAAAATGATCTCTCTAAAATGAGAGAAAAGAGGGGATATTTATAGGATTTTTGAGAAATCTTAGGGAAAATGGACGGTTGAGATTGATCCACCAAATATCAAGATGTAGGGCTAAGGTGAGTTGAGAACTCACAAGCCCTCACATCTTGACATGTGGCATGTGAGATAGCCCTAAAAGGTGAAGTGGACATGAGGTGGAAGGACAGGTACATGACATGGAGGGTACCTTGGGATTGGACAAGATCTCCTCATAAAGGAGGTCCTTGTCCCCATGTGGGTGAGAGGACAAGTGGGAATTAAAAATTCCTCAAATATTCTCATGGGGAAGAGGGAAGGAATTTAAAATTCCTTAAATGCATTGGGAGATTAAATGTGAATTAAAAATTCACATGGGGAAGGGAGATGCCTTGTCCAAAAGGAAGGCCTTTAATAAGGTTGACTAAGGACACATTCATAAAGGACATGGGGAAGAGAAAAGGAATTTAATATTCCTTGGAAGGATAAAAGGAATTAAAAATTCCTTGAGAGGTTGATTAGGCTAGTTAGTGAAGGATTAGAGGATGGTTAGGTGGCTAAGAGAGATTAGAGGCCAACTTGCAAAAGTTGGAGGATGTGACACCTCCTAATCAAAGATTAGACATGTGCACACCTTAATGATGAGATTAGAAGATGGGATTAGGATAAGATAATAAAAGATGGAGGATGTGACATGAAGGGAATTAAATAAATGGAATATTTATTTAATTCAATTGATGGAAGGAGGATTAAAGAGATAAGGTATTATTGATTAAATACCTTAGGGATTTGGTAGAATTAAAGATATTAATTAAATAATAGAAGTATTACTTAATTAACAAAAATAAGACGAAAGGGGATGAATTTGGATAAATTAAGTGTCCAAATTTAGACGTCTACATTTTTCCCCTCTTTGAGATGGTGTTACGAAGTAGCATCATTTCAAAGAATGTTAAAACATAGAACCTAGAAGAAGATGGTTAGATTGGGAAAGATGCCCCAGTCATTCAAAGAAGTGACTAGGAAGGAAGATGATGGGGGAAAGATGAAAGTTAGGGATGAAGGATGAAGGATGCCCCCTCGAGAGGACATGCGGGTTCAGGAGAACAAGAGTGTGCTCTCGAAATGGATGAGATGATGCAAGGGGAGTTGAAGAAGATGATGCAATGTGATGGAAGATTGGGAGGGGAGTGTGATGAAGGATGAATGGATGGGGGGATTTGAGGATGAAAGATGAAATGCAATCTAAATGCAATTTGCCATCGTCAGAGCACTGATTTTTGCTATAGCATAAGACACAAGACGCCAGGGTATGAAGAACCAAGGCGGATTAGTGTCTAATGCAGAAAACAAACATAACAAACAAGAAGGCTATCCCAACACCCCAAAGTCACGATGACCTTGGTCGGGCCAGGTATTGGGATAACCACAAGCACACAAGGATGCCCCAGCATAACACAAGACCTCAGGGATCTTGGTGGGTACTATGTGGGACAACCGAGAAAACAAAAAGTCAAGATACACCCCTATGTTGACGAGTCAAAGCACACCATGATATGATGGATCAAGGCGACCATGACAAGTGATGATAGGGATCTCAAAGGATAAACAAAAGCCAAAAGCATCAAAAGATCACAATTAATTTCAAATGTCCTTTGCCATAGGATCAATCAAGGGGATGGGTGGGATTGATGAGGTCTGTTAGGAAGGATGCATCCTGTTGAGACCGATGATGGATACTAAATTAAAAGATTGATATGAGGCAGGATATTTAGAACCAATTGGATTTGATGATACAAGTGAATCTCATTTGTTAAGATCCAGCTAGATAAGGGGCATAGCTTGATGACACGACACAAGACACATGACACGAGACTGACACATCCTAGCGACCTAGGGGCTCGGGGGCTGATCAAAGATTAGCCTTGCCTACGTGGAAGCGCAGAGCCCTCGTAGTTCAACAAAAGGCTAACGACAGACCATGATGGAGATTTTGATGGATGACCAAGATGGGATGGAGAATAGGAGAAAAGTGGACAATATAGATCGATGATGGATGGAACATGATAGATGATAGAGGATTGGATGGAACATGATAGAAAGACCGATGATGGAACCCTAGGGGCAGATCAAATGATCGACCTTGCCTACGTGAAAGCGCAGGGGCAATGTAGTTCGATGAAAGGCCAAAGACAAGTGATGGATGAAAGAGGATAAGATAACCCTAGATAAGGGGTTAAAATGATTGGACCGACACGATGGGACAAGATAGACCTGTTGGATTGGATAGGATGATGGTGACTATACAAAGCTCAGGGATGGGATAGTTATCCAAATCATCAAAGATGAAGTGGGTGGATGATATGACAGATGGATGAATGATGAGATAGAAAAGGTGTGCAAAAGAAGCAAAAGTGATGACGATAAGATAGATGACATTGGATTGCGTGGGGAAAATCCTATAGCTAGATACCAATGACAAGGGATTATGAGGTGGGATGGAGATAGAGAAAAATGATGTAGGGAGATAGGGATGGGGGATGAAAGGGATGGGGGATGGAGGTAGGGATGGGGGATAGAGGGGGGATGGGATGGGAGGTGAGGATGGGGAGGGATGGGGGATAGGGGAAGATGGCAAGGATGCGATTGGACTAGATGAATGATGTCTCCAAGGATTGCATTACAAAGGAAGATAGATGCCCCCACTCTAGATATGTCATGTGCGGGGAGGAATGAAGGATGGAAGACAAGTGGATGGGAAGATAAAAGAGTTAGATGGATGAAGATAGGATGCATGGATAAGGAAGGGATGTGGAAGGTAGACGAGTGCAAATGAGGATTAGGATAGTGTGCGGATGAGGGAGATTATGCTAAGAGGTGCCCAAAGCATGCTTATATGTTTGCCCCATTATTATCAAGATCACAAGGAGGATGGAAGGATTGGGATAAATGAGATATGCCAGGAAGGATGTGTAAGCTCGATAGGATGGAGGGGATGGATGAAAATGATGTATAGCAATAAGATGGGTGCATAGCCGAAAGCGTAGCAGGAAGCGTAGTGGATGGAGGGAATGCAAATCAAGAAATTGCAACCAAGTGCAGATGGGGATTTACGCATGACGCCTGTTTTCCAGGTTTTCATCATGGTACTTATCCAAAGCGCTTGTTTGCCAAGTTTTCACCATTGGATGGATATTTCTCTTTACTATTTTATTTTTTTGATTTTGATTTTTATTTTTTTGGATTTTTTTGACTTTTTGGATAGCATGCGAAAGGAGATGGATAAGGATAGGGAGGCGAATAAGTGGATTTAGAAGACATGCGATAAGGATATGGATGAATGACTCAAGCATCAAGTTCTATATCAGGTATTAAAAGCCCATGTTTGAACTGACTATTGGATGTTGGTACAACCTTATGAGGATAAATGGATTATGCAAGAGGATGAATTAGAGGGATTTGATGGGGGAGATACAGGGGATAATGGGTGGGATGTTGGAAATGGTATGGATAGGATGATGGGGTGGATATGTGATGGGGAGATGAGTTCAGGACCAACATTGGCACATGTGGTGATGGATGTGAAAAGATAAGGGGACTAATGGAGGAGAGGGGATACTGAATTTTGGGACATAGGGACCCAAAACAGACTTAGGAGATGAAAGGCGGGTATGTTTAGCTTTTGGATTAGCAACTTTGGATGTTCTTACAGATTTTTCATTTGATGGCATTGCATCTTTTTTCTTTGGGATCCACATGGTTTTGATCTTTGCTTTGCTGGCTCTTTGTGAGCTATAGATTTGATTTTGATTTGGGATTTTGTTTTTCTTTTCTTTACCATGTCTTTTAGAGGGGACATGGGAAGCATTGGATTCATGTGGATGTTTGGATTTATGCATTTTTATGTTAGCATCCAAAGTGCATTTATTAGCAATGGGATGGGTGTGAGGGGATGGATGATGTGGAGCAATGGAGGTAGGAGTATGGGGATTACGTGTAGATGGGGGATGTTTAGGTATGTGTCTTTTGTTGATCCTGATTATGGGATATGCGAGAGGGATGTTTATGATGGATGACATGTATAGGTGTTGGATGGATGAGTGAATGAGATGGCGGAGGTGATCTTGGGATATACGGACCCAAGATGGATAGAGTGGGTGGAGGGCCATAAGAACCCAAGATGGATGCAGTAGATGAAGGATGGGAGATTGTGGATGGAGGGATGTAAGGACCCAAAATGGATGGAGTAGATGAAGGAGGAATATGGACCGGTTGTTTTGAGGCGATACGATAGAGGAGGAGGGATTGCGCATATGATTTGGTGGAGCGATGGGAAGAGCCGACATTTCTTTTGGAAAAGGCTCGTTGAGGACGTCTAGAGGTTGTACCAATGTGTTTAGATTGTGAGTCTTGGGGAATAGATCCAAGACCTTGCATGCAGATTTGTTCTTTGACTTGGATGGGCTCTAAAATACCTTGCTCGTGAAGGCCTAGACCTTTTCCTTGGTAGTTCATGTTCTTGAGCATTCGATCCATGATAGGATTTTTGTTATTCTGAAAACATGATGCGAGTCCATTATTAGGTGGGGGATGATGGGTGGTATATACACTGTGTTTTTCTTCTGCAAGGAGGCCACCATGGAAGAATGTGAGAGTACCAAGGGGATATGCAAGCGGTGTGGGGATAGCATTTTTAGGCGATGATGGGGGATCCTGAGAAGGAGATGGTGGGATAGCAGCATTTGGATGGGTGGTATCAGGAGAGGGATTAGGGGATATGATAGGATCTAATTTTGTGGTAGCAAGCTCATGCAATGGAGACGGAGATGGAGTGGTAGAATCTTGAATGTCAAGAGGATCATGGGATGGAATGGATGGGGGACTGTGATCTTGTGGTAGACTAGATGGGATGGTAGGATCTTGATCTGGAGGAGGGGATATGTTGGCATGCTTTGGATCAGGCTCTTGGCATGACTCATCGTATGTGGGAGGCATGATAATGGAGTCATGGGGGGACTCTTTAAGTGGGGAAGATGGAAGGATGGAGGATTCAAAATATTCTTGGGAATGGATACTAAGAGTGGAAGAAGTGGATTGGATTTGGGTGTCATCGATAGGTTCGACGGCTCTCAGAGTAGGGGGTGGGTGTTCAATGGATTTGGTAGATGTGATGGTAGGAGATGGGGACTCAATGGATTCAGAGGATGTGATGGTAGGATATGGGGACTCAATAGATTCAGAGGATGTGATGGTATCATCAATGATAGGTGTTGGATGGAGAAGGGTCTCGTCACTAATGACCATGGATGATGGGTTGGGATGGCACGGTTCCACGACTGTAATGTGTGGAGTGGGGGATGTTTCCTTTGTTATAAGTCCTTGGAGAAACTTGGATACGCTAGGCTGAGATGGCGAGGTGGGAGTGGATGAAGGTTTATGGATTAGTGGGGGATTAGGACTAGGGATTGGTGGGCTAGGATTAGATAGGGAATGGGATTGGATGCACGGAATAGATGGGGATTAGGTGAAGGGTTAAGATAGGGGTATTGGCATGGGAATTAGGATAGGATGACATGGACGGTGGATCGTTGGTAGAAGATATGGGCGGCATGTTGTAATAAAGGTATTGGGATGGTGGATTAGGATGGGAAGATGCAGGTGTTGGATTAATATAGGGAGATGCGGATGTTGGATTAGGGTAAGTTGATGGGTGTGTTTGACTAGGATAGGAAGGTGTGAATGTAGGATTAGGTTGAGCAGATTGGTATGGGAGATTGGGGTAGTGGGTATATGTGGATGAAGGATTGAGATAAGAGGATGTGGATGGGGGATCAAGATAGGGGTATTGTGATGGAAAACTAGGATAAGGGGATGATGTAGATGAAGGATATGATGGATATGATGGACATCCCTTGTCAAAGGTAGCATAAGGAGTGTGATTAGGCATATATGAAGACATGATGGGATAACTCGATGGGGTGATTGGATTTTGGAATGTGGGTGGAGAAAGCTTACTAGCAATGATAGTGTCAAGGGGATCTATGTCGTATACCTCTTGATCAACAAGACTTTCGTTATCATCGTCGACGTAATTAGGGTTTCCCTTGACCACTATTGATGGAGGATAAGAATTCATGATGATGAAAGGATAAAGATGATGGATAAATATTTTGGATGGAAATGGACAAAAGCCCAAATCAGGATTTAGGACAAGCTCATATCGAGATTGGATTAAAGCTCAGATTAGGATGATTGGGTGATTGGATGGGATTGATTTTGATGATCGGATTGGATTATCAAGGATGACTATGACACCGAATCTGCTTCAAGATGGAAGTAGATTGATTGGATCGAAGGTGATTGGATAGGGATGCGATTGGATTGGATTGGATTGGATTAGATAAGATTGATCGATGACTGATTGATAAGATCGACTGACGGATGATGAAAGAGACTACAAATCCCATTCAAAGATTATATTAGATGACTTAGGATACTAATTGATCGGATTAAATGACAAAGAGATGATTGGGGCACCGAATCCACTTTGAGATTGAAAATGGATTGATTGGGCCGACGATGATGATTAACTTAGGATGGATGACAACCCTAAGAGGATATTAATGATGATGATCAGATCAGACACCTCAGTCAATTTGGATAATAACCTGAGACGAAGTTCAGGGGATTTGGATGATTTGATTGGAGGAATGGATGATAGAAATGGATGAACGTATGCTCGGAATGAGAAAAAAAATGATTATAATGATAGGACGGGAGTTCGAAATGATGAAAGGATATGTGAAATGGATGAATGTTTACTCGGAACGAGTAAACGGATGATCGGAATGACAAAACGACAGTTCGAAATGATGAAAGGATATGTGAAATGGATGAATGTTTACTCGGAACGAGTAAACGGATGATCGGAATGACAGAACGAGAGTTCAGAATGATGAAAGGAGGTGCGAAATGTATGAATGTTTACTCGGAACAAGTAAACGGATGATCGAAATGATAGAATGAGATTTTGAAATGATGAAAGGATGTGTGAACTAGATGAACTTTTACTCGGAACGAGTAAATGGATGATCAGAATGACAGAACGAGAGTTCGGAATGATGAAAGGATGTGTGAAATAAATGAAAGTTTACTCGGAACGAGTAAACGGATGTTTAGAATGATAGAATGAGAGTTCAGAATGATGAAAGGATGTGTGAAATGGATGAACTTTTACTCAGAACGAGTAAACGGATGATCAGAATGACAGAACAAGAGTTCAGAATGATGAAAGGATGTGTTAAATGGGTGAACGTTTACTCAGAACGAGTAAACGGAGAGAGTGATAGGGTATACCCCCCTCGAGGAGGTAGAAGGTGAAGAAAAAAGGTGCCCCGGTCAACTTCTCAAAAGTATGAAGTGGTACATATCATCGGAAAGAGCACAAAAAGATGAGAGGAACTGCCTTTGAACGGAGTCAATCGGATAAACGGTGTGGAAATGGCAGCCCCGGGAAGAAGGAGCAGAAGGTCAAATCCACCATTGCATAAGGACAGGTCCGCCACTGCACTAGGACAGGTCCACCACTGCACAGGGACAGGTCCGCCACTGCACTAGGACAGATCCGCCATTGCAGTAGGACAAACCCGCCACTGCACTGGGACAGGTCCGCCACTGCACTAGGACAGATCCGCCACTGCACTAGGACAAATTCGCCACTGCATTGGGACAGATCCGCCACTGCACTGGGACAAATCTGCCACTTCATAGGGACAGGTCCACCAAAGGATAAGGACAAGTCTGCCAAAAGGATAAGTTTAGGCTTGATATTTTGATCGATGGGTTAGGCAAAGGACCCAAAATATAGCAAACACTAATAATGACTGGTTTTGTACGAGAAAGACAATTCAGACAACACAACCCTAAGATTAGTAGAGATGGGTATGGTCAACAAAGTCTTCTACTCTAGGATAGACATGGTTGCTAAGGAGTCCTCGATATACGCACGGTACGTGAGGCCCAAACCGTGAACACCAACCCGTTACAAGCGTGAGTCGGGAACCTTAGCGAGATACTAGAGGCTCGGACCAACTCTTCACGTCATCCCGACGCTTTGCCAATTACAACATGGTTGGATTGAGGTACAGCTTTTGCTCTCCCCCCTTTATATACCCCGCTAGTATGCGTGGTTGGAATCGTCCCTTGGGGTGATGAAATCCCCAAGCAGGTCCCACTAAGAAAGTGAAAAAGGGTGACTCAAAAGGACTTGGAAAGCTATGATTTCTTGTCACCCAGGATCGCCAAACGGCGCAAGGGGATTGGATACGTCAAATAGCCTTCCCAAACATGCCAAGCAAGGTTTATTGACACCCCTTTGATTAAACTATGTTCCTATTTTACCAAAAGATAATTCGGGAAAACTTGAAATTTTTACCTTCTGGAGGAGAGGTCCGCCACTCTGTTAGGACAAATCCGCCACTGAATTAGGACAGGTCCGCCACTGAATTAGGACCAATCTGCCACTGAATTAGGACCAGTCCGCCACTGCACTGGGACAGGTCTACCACTGCACTAGGACAGGTCCGCCACTGAATTAGGACCGGTCCGCCACTGAATTAGGACCAGTCCGCCACTCCAGGACCAGTCTACCACTAAATTAGGATAGGTCCCCCACTGAATTAGGACAAGTCCGCCACTGAATTAGGACCAGTCCGCCACTGCACTGGGACAGGTCCGCCACTGCAGGACAGGTCCGCCACTCCAGGACCAGTCCGCCACTCCAGGACCAGTTCACCACTGCAGGAGGACAGGTCCGCCACTCTGCAACCTGGACCTACAAAAATGCAAAAAATAGCAAACGTGAAAGAAAGAGACCTGTTTGTGGGTCCCACCAGGCGTGCCAGAAATGTGATAGGTCGAATGTGAGCGTTAGAAAGCAAGCAACAAGTTAAAGAGTGCAAATAAACACTAAAACAACCTACACCTCAAGATTAGCCTAAGTTGGAAACAATGCAAGACAAAGTAATGAAATAGAACCTTATACCTTGCGTTGAGTCGATCCTTTGGTTGGCCCTTTGATCTTGGATGTGTATGCTCCTTGGATGGCAAGTGGATGCAAGCAAAATGGAGTTGTGAGGATGAATGCAAGTGGATGAACACAAGAAAATGGCTAAGTAAGAGTTGAGAAACAAAATTGCAAGAGTTTGGCTAGCAAAATGATCTCTCTAAAATGAGAGAAAAGAGGGGGTATTTATAGGATTTTTGGGAAATATTAGGGGAAATGGACGGTTGAGATTGATCCACCAAATATCAAGATGTAGGGCTAAGGTGAGTTGAGAACTCACAAGCCCTCACATCTTGACATGTGGCATGTGAGATAGCCCTAAAAGGTGAAGTGGACATGAGGTGGAAGGACAGGTACATGACATGGAGGGGGGTACAAAGTACCTTGGGATTGGACAAGATCTCCTCATAAAGGAGGTCTTGTCCCCATGTGGGTGAGAGGACAAGTGGGGAATTAAAAATTCCTCAAATATTCTCATGGGGAAGAGGGAAGGAATTTAAAATTCTTTAAATGCATTGGGGATTAAAAGTGAATTAAAAATTCACATGGGGAAGGGAGATGCCTTGTCCAAAAGGAGAAAGGCCTTTAATAAGGTTGACAAGGACACATGTCATAAAGGACATGGGGAAGAGAAAAGGAATTTAATATTCCTTGGAAGGATAAAAGGAATTAAAAATTCCTTGAGAGGTTGATTAGGCTAGTTAGTGAAGGATTAGAGGATGGTTAGGTGGCTAAGAGAGATTAGAGGCCAACTTGCAAAAGTTGGACGATGTGACACCTTCTAATCAAAGATTAGGCATGTGCACACCTTAATGATGAGATTAGAAGATGGGATTAGGATAAGATAATAAAAGATGGAGGATGTGACATGAAGGGAATTAAATAAATGGAATATTTATTTAATTCAATTGATGGAAGGAGGATTAAAGAGATAAGGTATTATTGATTAAATACCTTAGGGATTTGGCAGAATTAAAGATATTAATTAAATAATAGCAGTATTACTTAATTAACGAAAATAAGATGAAAGGGGATGAATTTGGATAAATTAAGTGTCCAAATTTAGACGTCTATAGTTCCATTTTCTATTTTCTTGGCAAGATTATTTCCTTCTTTATATTGATTTAAAATATACCCATTTGTATGCATGTGCATATGTATTTGTGTGAATTTTCAAATATTTATTTATTCTTAAACATTCATGGATTTTTGCATGTTTCATCATTGAAAATAAATAAAATATAAACTAGGGGAAGGGGCCTAGTTACCACCCATGTTCCAATAACCATTCACTCCTTGCGCACTTTATCCCCCCAAAAATATTTACATTTGACCCACTTTTTTTTTTTTGAAAATCTAGTAACATGTTGCAAAAGTACCAATTAATGTTCACATGTTAATGTGTAGTTGACCAATTTATGTAGTCAACTACACATACATTTGCATTTACAATATAAGACAAGTTGCTCCCAAAAACCCACATTTGAAATTTATAATAATCTTTTATTATTATAAATACCCCCACTTGCAAATGGTGTTAGATTCATTACATTTTATATTTACAAATACATATGCATAGTTATTGGTGCTTCAAATTACATAATGAGAAACTCCTATCAACTTTACGACCTGTCAAATGCACAGTATTCACCACCTTCTATCCCATGTACATGTATTAACTCCATCCAGTGTAGGTAACTACACAAATAAATAATGGTTTAAGGCTTCCCTAATAAACATCAAATCTAGATGTAATACAAAATTTAGTCATTTCACAATAAAAAATGCACATAAATAATAAATACAAATTCAAATTTGAAACACAACCAAATTCAATGCATTCAATTTTCAGAATTGAATTATTTTATAAAAGGGAAAGTAGCTAACTTCAATCTCAATTATTCTCCTCTACTAATATCCTCTACACACTACAAAGCATTGATAGGCATCCTTTGCACATTCCTTAAATATCCATACATTTTCAGATTGGGACAGTCTTTAAAAGTTACTTTCATGAAGTGTGCATTTAATAGTTATATTCATGAAGTGTCTATTTAAATGTTATAAATAACTGAGGGTATTTTTTTCTCATGGGTTATTCCTTACAAACCCCATTTATAAATTTACTAAACCGTGTGTTTATTTACTCTTTTTTGTTAATTCTTAGAAGTCACATTAATAGTCGGGTAGTTGTAGGATCATGGCGGTCCAAACTAGGCCTCTAAGTGGTGATGAAAATTCAGAAAATCAGAGTTAGGAAACTTGACATACAAATTTGAATAGGTTATTAACATAATTTGAAAAATATGTAACAACAAAATTTGTAGCAAATTAATGTAGTTTCTAGGCTACTAGTCCTTTTTGGGGATTTTCTTTTTTTTAAAGAAAATTTGAAATTTCAATGCAGTGGTACTAAATTTTTCAAGAAAAAGATAAGAAGCAGGTGTATGTCTGACCACCCTAAGTACAAGAAAAAAAAATCTAAATTTTTCAATATAAGTAGAGGACACATGCCTGGATGTGCCATATTTTAAAAAAAAAAATTATTTCCATGTAAATAATTAGTTATGATTTTTTTATTAGAACTTTTTAGAATTATTAAAACATCTGTGTCTGACCACCATAACTTGGTCAAAAATTTATGAAATTCATTTTTTTTCTTTTTATCCTATAGTATGCAAAGCATAGAATGTGGTGCATCTTGTAGATTCAAAAAATATTAAGTAGTTTAAAAGTTATAGAAGTTTTTCAATCAACTTATAAATTAGGACTTTAGACATAATGTAGGTAGAAAATCAATAATAATTATTTATTAAATTCAAAATAAGACAAAAGTTATATTGGTAGAAAGTTGACAATTTTTTCTATAAACCCTTTTTGTTTGATGAAATTCAAATAAAAAAAAATTCGTCAACCACAAGGGAAAACTTCAGAAAACTAATTAAAATTTTCAAAACATGTTTTTTAGGTTGACTTTCTAGATCAGGCTATCTCAAACCAAATCCCGAGCCAATATCCATTATGGTTTGGTAATACCATTCCAAAAAAGATATGCATTTATAATGGATATCCGTTTTAAGATGGATATCCATTTCAACACAAATATCTATTTTTTTTTCAAAATTGATATTCGTTTTGGAAAGCGGGAACCCATTTTTTTGAAAAAAAAGGATATCTGTTTTGAAGACCTAAAAAATCCTCTTTAGTAAAATGGGCATAACTTTTGCATTTCTTATTGAAATTTTGAATTTTTGTAGGCGTTGGAAAGGTGATTGAGAGCTCTACACAATGGAATAGGTGGTGTTTCTATATT
>VDFB02271358.1:452884658-452949107 GCA_007258455.2 Sequoia sempervirens
ATTACCAAACCAAAATGGATATTGTACCCAAGCCTGCAAAAAGTCAAAGGCATGAATTCTACGTTTTTGGACGTGTTAAAAATGCCCTTTTTTTCCCATTGCTACTTTTTGGACCCCCATGATCTTGCACATACCCATTCACGAAATTGGGTACATATTTCTGAATTAATTTATAGAAGCATCCTTTATAAATTCATGAAACTGGGTATACTCATCCTATATTTTTTCGTTAACTCATAGAAGCATCCTTTATATATGAAACAAGTAAAAATGTGGGTGATTTATTTTCAATGGGGGTATGCACCTGAACCGTTGATTTTTGGCTCCTATGGACAACTCTTGCTCTTTTAGGGTTTTTCACCTAAAAGGAGAGAGATAGGAGAAAAAATGCTAATGGTTCATTCAAATTATGTTATGTGTCATGTTGTCTAACCTAAATGAAATTAAATAAATGAAATTGAATAATCTAAATGAATGAAAATGAATGAAAAACTAAGATTTATGGGTATGTGTAGGATCATGATGGGCCAAAAAGTTGCAATATGATGGGTATGTGGCTGACAACCTTTTTTTTACCCAAAATTGATGACACGAAAAGGGTTTTTAAAGGAGATTCTCAGCTTTCCACCAATATAAATTATGCCTTACTTTGAATTTAATAAGTAATTATTATTCATTTTCTATTCAAATTATGAATAAAGTCCTGATTGATAGGCTGATTAAAAAAAATCTATAGCTTTCAAACGGTATCACAATTTTTGAATCTAAAACATGCATCACATTCTATGCTTAGCATGCTATAGGATAAAAAGAATAAAATTAAATTTCATAAATTTACGATACCAAGTTAGGGTGGTTAGACATACAATTTTTATATTTTTTTAAAAGTTGTAATATAAATTCCATAATTAATTATTTACTTGGAAAAAAAATTTAAAAAAATATGCATCACATCAAGGCATGAGTCTTCTACTTATATCTACAATCTTATAAAAAATTATTATCATTTTATTGTGGTTAGGGTGGTCAGAATGAGACTTACCTACTTATTTTTCCACAAGAGGGGCTACATTTTACATTGAAATTTCAAGTTTTCACCAAATAGTTTTTTTTTTTAAACAAACCTAGTTGTTTAGAAACTACATTCAATTTGCTATATATTCTATTTTTACATATTTTTGAAATAATATAGATAACTTATTCAAATTTTTACGTCAAGTTTCCTAACTCTGATTTTTTTGAATTTTTTGCCACTTAAGGGCCTATTTTTTCCATGATGATCCTACACATACCCTTATACTATGTTTGAAAACACGTTGTGATATGAAAAAGGCATGAAAGAATGAACAAAAATGCAAATTAACCTAAACAAAACCTTGTTTCTCAGAATGTCTGTACCTAGAAAACTGTAGATGACTAGAAAAAAAATGGAAAAATGATGAAACTTGAATTTAGGCTGATTGGGACTCATTCGCCACCTTCGGCGAATCAGTCCTAGGTTAGGACTTTTCTGCACAAAATTTATTTTCTGATAGTCGAGAACCTGGATCTGAATCTGACTCAATTTTGTACCTCAGGAGGGACTCATTCACCAAGCATGGTGAATTAGTCCACCTTGGAATTTTTGCAACTTCAAAATTTTGTTCTGCACCTTGACACCTAAATAGTAATTTCTGATGATACCCGATCTCGAATCTCAGAAAATTCCTACAAAATAACTTAAAAATGTTTGTCTAATGGGGGGTTTTCCTTGGTCAAACCCCTAGTTGGGTAATTAAACCTTAAATAGAGAAAAATATGAGTAAACCCTAGCCTTAAATGTGTTAAAGACTAGGAAGAGCTGAAATATAATAATGATCCTATTCTATTGCTTTAGAATAATACATGCAAGAATGATCTATATGATGAAAGATATCAACCGTATAAACATTACAACACATGCAAAATAGGGATGAAATGACATGCAAATGATAAAAACACAAGATGCAAACTTTAATATGAAGATAGAGTGAAAATGGAAGATGGAATCAATAGGAAACCGAGTCCTTAGGCATGATTTGGTGGCTAGTTGCACTTCTTCACCCTATATTTCTTCATGATTCACCATAGGAATCCATCATCAATATTTTGCAATGTTGGATCTTGACAATAGAAGTGAGCTTCAAGACCTACAAAAAAAACCTAGTTTGCTGCCCCAAAACTTCAACTTTTGCTAATGAAATTTGTTGTGGAAGACTGTACTTAAAAAACTTCCCTTAAGAGATGATAAAAAGATGATAAAAGATGCGTGAAATGAATTAAAATGAGTATTTATAAGCAACAACACCTTATTTTACCATTAATTAAACCTAAGATGCTGACATTTATCAAAAATAAAAGTTAAATTGATTAAATTCTATCTTAATTTTGAATTTTCCCTGAAAGGGGACTCATTCGCCACCCTTGGTGAATGGGTCCCACTAGAGGGGACTCATTCTCCCAAGGTGGCGAATGGGTCCCACTACTGCTATTTGAAGGTGGGTTGTCGGGGTATGATGTAATTAAATGTTGTTTGTCAAGTTTTATGTTATTTCTCAGGTGAAACAGGCCTCTAGATCAAAATTAATGGGTCTAGGGGGCCTATAAATGCTGTTTTGAAGGGGAATGATGTGAAGGGACTCAAAAGTGGGTCCAATTATGCATGAAATTATCTCTTTTCTTAAGAGGGTCCAATTTTCTATGGCACATTTAGCCCCCACTTTAGCACCCATATGACTCTATGTTCATATGTAAGGTAAAGGACTCTAAATGATGCACCTTACTACATAAAATGATACATATTCAAAAGGACATGAGAATGATGCCCCTAATGTAGTTATCTGCACAACCACAACATTAGGAACTGCATCCTATAGCACACATTCATTAATTTCCCAAAATCCTTTTATCTAACTCTTAGGAATCCAATATGAGGGTAGATGTATGCCCCCCTTTGATTCTGCTTGCTTTACAAAGGTGGAATCAAGGTAGCAATCTAGCCATGTCGAACAAGAATAATCATATTGTAGGGAATTTCCAAGTACCATTCCACATAATGATAGATAAATGATGATGTCGAGTGTGAAATCGCAATTCCAATGCATCAAACAGCGTCAAAAATGGATTACCCTAGCGCCTGTTATGATGATTTTAAGGAGATATACTCTATGAATGCTTTAAGCGATAATAACCCTATGGTAATGCGTAAAAGTAAAAAGAGGTGAAAAGTGATTAAAGAAGGAGGAGAAAGTAATTTTTCACTTACTATTCATTTTACCTTTGTGTAGCTTGAGAGTGACAAGTGAGAGAAGAATATGTTGAATAGATAGGATTACACACCTTCACGGCTGGATGATCATCGTGAGCAGGTGGCATGCGGCGAGTTGTATCATGAGGTGAGTCGATTCTATAACTTTTGCCTTGTGAATTTTATGATGATTTAATGATCTTTATGCATGGATATGTTAATTTAGGGTTCTTGGAAAAAATCTCGCAAAGTGTTCCCTTTTTTTGCAAACTGTCCCATTTGTTCGCAAAGTGTCCCATTTCTTTGCAAAGTGTCCTGTTTCTTTGCAAAGTTTCCTAAAAGGGTTCTAAAGTGTCTTGAGCCATTAGAGAATCACACTAGATTGAATTTAGCACACTTGCATGATGAAAATTATGAAAATTGAAGATATTAGATGAAATTTAGACCATTTTGTGATGATTTGGATAGGTCCCCACCTGGTCGCGACAATAGCTAGGGGGAAGACAGTTGAAATTTTTGAGAGATCATGTGCCAATGTTATCAGTGACAGAGGTAGAGCATTTACAATCAGTGGGTATCTATTGGGCATATCTTATACCACCCATGAGATACCATGACGCCATGTTGATGGCTCTGTGCGAGTGTTGGGATGCAGATATCAGTACCTTCCATCTTCCCACCTTGGAAATGATGATCACTCTTGAGGATGTACACCGCATTCTCTGAGTTCCCATTTAGGGAGCATGAGTGTATTTTTGGGGGGATTGGTCATTCTATGAGAAGAAGAGAGATATGTAGTATTGTTTAGATGGACCTATACATGATGAGAGGGTTAGAGCATAGATTGAGCTTCTCATGCTATTGTATTCATGAGATCTTGTGGTTAGATGGATTATGATGCACACATTGGCACTGGTTCTCAATCCAGATGGATGGGTGACACACTTGGATGGGGGACTAGTACACTTGATACGGGGGATGTACGAGCAAAGGACAGTCTATGCTTTGGGCCGCTGCATTCTAGCACATTTGTATTATGATCCTGGTCAGTTTGTATTTTGAGAGATTGACAGTATGGTCCATTGTATGCTTTTACAGGTGTGGTGCCTTGAGCATATCACATGTACCAGGCCTGTCGGATACCCCTGTACTATAGAACCAAGATACCCATGAGCATTCAACTATCCTTTGTGATGGTTATGGTAGTATGGGGATTTACACTTTTGGAGGGTGAGATTCAACCGGCTGGAGGAGGACGAGATCCTATGGAGGCCCTATCTACTCACTCAATAGTGGCCAGACTCCACCAGATAGTTACGGAGGATGCAAATGGATAGGTATCTAGTAGGGAGGCATGACTACATCATACAACCATTCTATTATGGGTGAGTCATGGGACAGTTTGGATAGGTGTAGCCACCACCGAGGGCATTCCCCTTCATTAGACAGTTAGTGCGAAGTGCCCAGAGGCTAGGTGACACTATTCGGCTAATGATAGATCATGTGTGGGAGAGTGATTCTGATGATTTAGATCATGACCAGCCACTAGTATTTGACGTTGATAATGTTGGTAGCACAGACGAGCACAAGGAGTGGTGGTCATATGCACGACCAACTCTTGTGTTCCCCATGGATTTCCCTCTAGGTGATGCAGAGATAGCAGCAGATGAGGGTGATGAGCCAAAGGAGAGAGTAGAGGAGGTATGGTACAGGATAACAAATATTTTTATAGATGTTATCGATGAGGAGTACTAGTCCAAGGCCGATCCTGATTACAAGGATCAAGATGGGGGAGAGGATGAGGATTATGAGGAGGATTATTATTACAAGGAGGAGCCACCACTGAGTGAGGGTGATGAGGTAGCTATTGAGGATCAAAACAAGCATGGAGAGTCATCACATACTTACAAGACCAAATCATGAGTAGTATCTAAAATAGACATCAACACTCATAGTCAAAGAGAGGCTAGCACATGCCCCCTAGAGATGAGGAGGTTGACATTCCTCATGCATCTAGAGATATAGGTGATGATATTTAATTTTGTGCATGTCTTTTAGTGATTTATGCTTTATTTGTATATATATATATCATGATGATGTGTTACTGATTGTGTACATTGCCTATCTTGTAGGAGTGATGAGAGACTGGTGAGAGTTCTATCATCAAGATACTACAAAGATAGTGCTCGCATCCATCAAGGAGGAGGAGGTGGATCCCGACTACATTCCCCCAGTAATCATGGAGGGGGAACCGGAGATACTCAGACCTTTCACAAGATTATGGGTAGTGTACAAGAGTGTGAGGATATGACTCCATTGGGCTAAGAGTGCACTATAGTCAGCACAGACCTCAGCAGAGGTAGAGAGATTGTAGGCAGAGCTGGCACAGACATGAGCGAAGAGGGATTAGATGGAAGATGAGAGGCTTATAGCCGTTGGTCAAGTATAGGGTCTGGAGTATGCACTGAGACTCGGTAGTTCGCAGTCATAGTCACACATGACCATCTCTCGACGACCAGGAACCAGATCATGAGCGCTAGATCTTGAGGGGTCTAGCTCTCACAAACCACTATGACAGTGTATATGATGTTGAGATGTACATAAAACTTTGATATATATATATATATATATATATATAGACATGCACACTTTGATTTTATGATGATGTATCTCTTGTATATGAATTTTAAATGTTATGTGATTAATTAAATGACTTATCAAAAAATTATTTAATTAATGACTTCATGATTTAACAAGAATGATGTGATCTAGTATAAAACATTTTTCAGTTTTAGCATAGATACAACATTGATAATGGAAAAATAATATGCTAAATTAAATAGAATAATAAGGATTTAACTTAACACAACAGGAAGGAGAATAGTATGAAACCTAAAGCAATTATAAAATGAACTTAAATAATTACCTTAGTGTTCAAGACAAACACCAATTTAGTTGTCAAGAACAGAGCAATGTGAAAGTTATGACATCAAATAACTTTAAACAACACTGCTATACCACTCATACTATTCAAAGAGGATTAGAGATAATACTGATGCAAATGCGCGACATTAATAGGTTCCCTAAGGGGTGTTCCATCAAGCTATGTTAAGAGATAAGCACTAGAACCATAATTGGTATCAACTATGTAAGGTCCCAACCAATTAGGGTTGAACTTATCTTTGTCTTCGTTGTCAGTACTAGCAGTTTGTTGATTTTCAATAAGAATAAAATCGCCCTTAGAAAATGATCGAGGGAGAACATGAATGTTGTGTTTGTGTTGTAACTGTTTAATTTGAGCTTGGAGATGTTTGAGAGCATTAATACATTGTTCATAATCATGAAATATGTACAACATTTTTCTATCCCTTGTGGCATCAGGGTACATAATCTTCTAAAATTTTGTGAATGTAATCATGAAATATTAATGTCATTGCACGTTGATAAGTTGTGATGACATTCTTTAAACCAAAGGGCATCATGACCCAACAAAATGTTCCCCAACCAGTTGTAAAGGTGGTTTTGTATTGATCTTGAGGATTAATAAGGATTTGATTATAACCAAAAAATCCATCCATGAATGACAACAAAGCATGTCCAGCAGTTGAATCCACAATCATGTCTATATTAGGAAGTGGAAAATTGTCTTTTAAAGAGGCTTTGTTCAAGTCTCAAAAATCTGTGCATATCCTAATACGATTATCAGGTTTTGTAACTGTGACAATGTTTGGGATCGAAGGAGAATAATCAATATGTCTAATAAAGCCTGCATCAAGAAGTTTCTCGAGTTCCTCTTTAACACACAAGGCTATGTTAGGGTGCATTTTCCATATCTTTTGACAGATGGGTTTAGCATTTGCAGCAATAAAAATGTTATGCATCACAATTTTTGGGTCAATTCTTGGCATATCAAAATATTTCCAAGAAAAAATTTCAGGAAAATAATGAAGTAAAGTGGTTGTATCTTCTTGTTCCTCATCATCAAGGCACTTCCCAATCTTAATAACTTTATCTGTATCATTAATGTCCATTAGCACATCAATTGTATCTCCTAAAGGGAGTGCACTGGATTTAGGACATTTAGATTTAGAAAAATCTTAAGTGATATCACCGGATTCTTGCTCAGTAACATTCAAAGCATGGGAAATGTGTTTCATGTAAGTAAGCGAGGATGGGGTATCATAAATGCCAAACATTTTTTTCAAAGCCCCATCACTATCAACATACGTCCATGAAGGGGGTAAGGTTATATCAAGCAAATTGAGATGTTTGATTGCGAGTTTGTGTTGCGGGTGACATGTTATAACATTAATATTTAAAGATGGTCGTTGAGTAGTTTTGGTCATTTTAGAAAAAGAATATCCCAATCTAGTTTTTGTTTCTTGCATATTAGGCTCAATAGGGACATGAATACCTTGTTCATGTTTTCCACACCCTTCTCCTTGAATATAGCCTAATTTTTTTACAAATATATAGACTTTCCATAAAGTCTTTCCATTTCGCATGGGGTAGGTGGGGATTGGTAATCTATCTCATCAAAATTTGTTGTGTATGTTGCATTGTCATCCATATTGTAGGAGATAGATTCTTGAGATGATTGTTCAGACTTTTGAGTGGACTTAATTGTTGGTTGTTCTTGTTTCACATCTTTCTTTTGCATGAGGATATATTTTCCCATAAACGAGGGTGTGAGTTCTAAGGATCCCCAATTGTCACCAAATAATTTAGATACCGTCTCCGTATCATTATGTTCAATTTTAAGAGGGTCTATGTTATAGGTTGGAATTAATATTTTCAAAGGACTTGTAACCCCTTTTTCAAGCTGCAAGCAAATTTTAGGCTCAAGATCTATTTCAAATTGATATTAAATGTGATTGTTATAGACATATTTCATGAGGCAATCAAGGGTTGGAGGAACTTCATTCATCTTGTGAATCCATGGTCAGCCTAAAAGAAGATTATATGAAAGATCATAAGGCATGCCATGGATAGGAGTTTGCAAAGTAGCCACCCCAACCATAATAGGTAAAGTAATTATCCCAAGCGGTTGCTTTGTTGTATTATCAAATATTCAAATAGAGACAAAATCAAGTATTATTTGTGACCTATCAACTTTTAATCGATCAAGGAGACTCATAATACACACATTAAGGGTAGAACCATTATATATGAGAGTGTGTTTGATACCTATGCAATTGAGTTGAGAAATTATCATAAAGACATCATATTGTTTACACAACTCCAAAGGAGGGAGCTCATGTTGGTGAAAAGTAATGTCAAGATTTTTTTTCGGATGAGAGCTGCCACATCATTCAGAGTGGGTCCAGGAGGAATTTTGATTTGTTTTAGATCGGTTTAAAGAATGGTGTTATAGTTTGGTGAGGTTTGAAGCAAATCCCAAAGGGAAATTTTGGCAGGAGTATTCTTTAATTGTTCAACAAGATCATACTCCTTTGTGTGCACAGGTTATAGCGAGGAGCACTAGGTAGATTAGGTAAAGGTAAGGAAGGTGGAGGTGGTTGTGGTGGTTGTGGGTTGTTTAAGGTGTTATATGTATGAGCAACAATATCATTACTACATTGCTGCAATAAAATGGTGTTAGGTGGGTAAAGGGTGTACTGGGGTCGGTTAGAGGGGTGAAGTGGATGTGAGGGTGGGTAAAGGATAAGTTTAGGTTGAATTACATTAACGTCTTTGATTGTAGAGGTTTTACAACAAACCAAAGTGGATGAGTTGGATGAGATGAAGTCTTGAAGAGACTCATCTAGCAAATGCAAATCATCAATACTAAAAGGTTTTAGGGGTAAACGATCGTCAACTGGTTTAGGATGTTCAAGAAAAGAACTAGAGGTGTTAACGTTTGTTATCATGAGTTGGTCACCACAAACCTTAGTGGATAGATTATACAAGATGAAGTCTTGGAGGGATTCATCTAACAAATCAAAGTCATCACAATCAAAAGGTTTGGGGGGGGAGTTTATCATTAAGGGGTTCAGGTTTCTCATTTGAAACATTAGAGGATGAAGTGAGTGAGAGGAAGTCTTGAAGGACCTCATCTAACTTATCAAAATCATCACTACTAAGAGGCTTATATGAGATGTTGTTCCTAATTTGAATCATGTGTGTGAAGGGATTGTTTTTTGTTTTAGTTTTGGTGTCGTTATGTATCGATGAATCTGATCTAAAAGAACTAGGAATGAAAACGGAAAAGGAAATTTTCAAAGATCTAAAACTAGCCATGAATGCCATGAAAAAACATGAAATTTATGTGAGGAAAAAAAAATGAACTGTAACAGAATGATAATGAAAGAAAACGGAAAGATGCAATGTAAGAAATTGAAATATGGAAATGTTGATGCAAAACTGTAGAGGGACTGATTTTCCCTAAGTGGTGAATGAGTCCTAGGAGATGACTTTTTTAAGTTTTTTCTGATTTTTTTGTGTTTTCTATAAAATTTCAAGTCTATACAATGCAAATATAGAATGAAAATGCAGAAAGTTGGAATAATTGAATGAAATGCAATGATGGAAACTAAAGAATGCTTTCACTAATGCAATATTTAAGAAACCTAAAGATGTAAAACAATGCAAAATTATGAAATAATGAAGACCTAAGATGCAATTAGAAATGTAAATAAGAATGATGTTATGTTCAAGAGTTGGGTTCACCAAAATGAACCATTGATTTTTGGCTCCTATGGACAACTCTTGCTCTTCTAGGGTTTTTCACCTAAAAGGACAGAGATAGGAGAAAAAATGCTAATGGTTCATGCAAATTATGTTATGTGTGATGTTTTCTAACCTAAATTAAATTAACTAAATTCAATTGACTTATCTAAATGAATGAAAACAAATTCAAAACTAAGATTTAAACTATGTTTGAAAACACGCTGTGATATGCAAAAGGCATGAAAGAATGAACAAAAATGCAAATTAACCTAAACAAAAAGTTGTTTCTCAGAATGTTTGTACCTAGGAAAACTGTAGATGACTAGATTTTTTTTTGGAAAACTAATGAAACTTGAATTTAGGCTGACTGGGACTCATTCACCACCTTGGGTGAATCAGTCCTAGGTCAGGACTTTTCTACACAAAATCTATTTTCTGACAATCGGGAACCTGGATCTGAATCTGACTCAGTTTTGCACCTCAGGAGGGATTCATTCGCCAAGCATGGAAAATCATTCCATCTTGGAATTTTTGCAACTTCAAAATTCTGTTATGCACCTTGACACCTACACAACAATTTTTGATGGATACCTGATCTCAGATCTTGGAAAATTTTTGCAAAACAACTTAAAAATGTTTGTCTAATGGGGGGTTTTCCTTGGTCAAACCCGTAGTTGGGTAATTAAACATTGAATAGAGAAAAAATTGAGTAAACTCTAGCCTTAGATGTGTTAAAGACTAGGAAGAGATGAAATATAACAATGATCCTATTCTATTGCTTTAGAATAAGACACACAAGAATGATCTATATGATGCAATATCTCAACCCTAAAAACCTTACAACACATGCAAAATAGGGATGAAATGACATTCAAATGATAAAAAAACAAGATGCAAACCTTAATTTGAAGATAGAGAGAAAATGGAAGATGGAATCAATAGGACACCAAGTCCTTAGGCATGATTTGGTGGCTAGTTGCACTTTGTCACCCTAGATTTCTTCATGATTCACCATAGGAATCCATCATCAATATTTTGCAATGTTGGATCTTGACAATAGAAGTGAGCTTTAATACCTACAAAAAACCCTCGTTTGCTGCCCTAAAACTTCAACTTTTGCTAATGAAACTTGTTATGGAAGACTGTACTCTAAAAATTTCCCTTGAGAGATAATAAAAAGATGATAAAAGATGTGTGAAATGACTCAAAATGAGTATTTATAAGTAACAACACCTTATTTTCCCATTAATTAGACCTAAGAGGCTGACATTTACCAGAAATATAAGTTAAATTGATTAAATTCCAGCTTAATTTTGAATTTTCCCTCAAAAGGGACTCATTCACCACCCTTGGTGAATGGGTCCCACCAGAGGGGACTCATTTTCCCAAGGCGGCGAATGGGTCCCACTACTACTGTTTGAAGGTGGGTTGTTGGGGTATGATGTAATTAAATGTTGTTTGTTGGGTTTTATGTTATTTCTCAGGTGAAACAGGCCTCTAGATCAAAATTAATGGGTCTAAGGGGCCTATAAATGTTGTTTTTGATGAGCTCAGGATATGCTCATAATTTGAGTATCATGATGTACTTTTAATATCTCTACTTTTAATGCTAATGGATGTTTTAACTATATCATTAAAATCCTTTTTATCTGAAATTGGGTAGTATCCTGTAGTATTACATATCTATATTCCTGTAGCCTAACATCTCAATATGTCTTATTAATTACCCTATTTGACCTTCCCAGTGACTGATATAACACATATGGTTTTTGAATAATGAAATAGATTTAATATGTGATTAATGAATGTATTGTGTTTTTTTCCACGCATGCTTTCTTTCACCTCTGTTGTCTTGTGCATCGCAGATTCTTAAAAGGAGCATGAACAAGTCAAGCGCAACGGATCTCGGCCCTGCAGTAAAGTCTGTTTCTTGCACGATGTCGAGGAAGTTGTTCAGGTGAAGACTCTCTGATCGGGTCATTGGGAAGAAACTTTGATCATTAATCTAGGAAGAGTGGAATGCTAAATTCTCTTTGGATCGGGCTGAACGGATATGCTTTCATTTATGAGAAGTTTGTTCCTTAGTTTCGGGATTCATTTATGACCACGTCTTTCTCTGTTAGTTAGTTAGTTATTTTTCTGATTTAAATAAGTGTTCCTCCTGTGCAAGTAAAAAGCATAGCATGTAAAATTTAGTATGATAATGAGAAGCAGAATATGCAAGAGTTAGTACTATGATAAGAGATAGAGTTTTGTGTTAGTTTTCATATGAACAGAATAATGTATATCATTCTGAGTTTATGAATAAAAGTTGATGAAGTTCTGAGGTCAATTCTTGCATAGCTGGTTGATGTTTGCTAAGGGGGCCCACTTAGTAAGTATCTATAGTTAGTTAGTTGTTTATCTTCTATTGATCATAAGTTAGATTTCATTCTGGAAAGTTTCAGTGAAAACTCAGTCTTATATTGTTCCTGTAGCATCGGGAATCCATCCCTGTGTTTGTTCCTGTAGTATAAGGCCAGTTCATAGTTTGTTTCTCAGTTGTAGTTGTTATGGTTTCTGCTTTGATTAATTTTAGAAGGCTTCATATTACATTCCTATAGCATAAGTAGAATTCCTTTCACACATTTATTTCTGGTAAATCATGGCTAAAACTAGTTCTTAGTGCACATACAGTGCCGCTCCATTTCAAGTATACGTTCCCTGGTTTGACAAAGTAAATGAACGACCATAAGAAGATGTTAGTTGCCTACTGGAATTTCCAATTCCTAGGTTAGGATTTGTTGTGACTTTTATATCCTTTTATGGGCGCGACCAATTTTCAAGGGGAATGATGTGAATGGACTCAAAAGTGGGTCTAGTTATGCATGAAATTGCCTCTTTTCTCAAGACGGTCCAATTTTCTATGGCACAACACCTACACTTTCCTTCCTTATTTCATTAGGAAAAAGAGATCCCCTAGGGAAAGATTGAATTTTAACCCTTAGGTGAGTCAACCTAGATGGAGATCTTGCTATTTTCTCCATGACTGAGTATGGGGTAAATCAACCTGAAATGCACTTTTGGGAGATAAATAAAAAATACCAAATGAATGCAATTACACAATGTAACATATGAAACATCTAATTTAAACCTTAATATGATAGAATCTAGAAAGTTTCAACATATATGAGAGGGTTATGATTTTATGCACCTATCACAAAAAGGTTATGCCGAGTCTTGCTACATGGGTTTAAAATCTAATTTTATAGTCCTCTACTCCTAGGTCTACACGCCCAAATCCTCAGGGTTTCACAATTAGAAATTCAAAATTAAATTTTGAAAGTAAGTTTCTGTGGCTTGATGACAATATTAACAACTTTTCAACTTTGACAACTTTTTCAAATTTTCTTTTTTGATAGATCTTCAATCCTTCTTCAACCTAAGATCTCCAAAACACACAAGCAAGGAAAATTGTTTAATTTTTCTGGATGGGCTTTGCATTGGTCAAACCTTGTTTTTGCAATTAAACCATGAAATGAAATAATGAAGCATGAAAGGAATGATAAATGAACACTTGCTATGTTGCAACTCACCAAAACCTTGATCTGAGATTCTTGAAGGATTGAAACTTAACACATCTCTCCAAGGTCTTGTGATGAGGGACACACCACCCAAAACCCATAGAAATCACAAGAACATATACCAATATAGAAGATGCAAGAAAGAAAAATGACTCACTTTCAATTAATTTCAGAAAATGAAATTACAGATTCAAAGCTTACATGCTACAGCTTCATGGGCTTCATTCATTACAATAAAATAATCTTTGAAAATAAAATCTACTATTTGGAGCCACAATCTACACTATTGAGGCCCCTTCTACAACCCCCACTTAACCCTTTTTATTTTCCCCAATAACCGCCCTAGAATGTTCTAGAAAGTTCAAATTTTACCTTTTTTTTGGTGCCAAAAGTTATGTTGTTTGATTTCTGGCCTAGGAAGAAATTTTTAATGAAATTCATTTTTTAGTGGACCACCTTCACAGGGCCATAAATTTTGATCCAAGTGTGTAATTTTCTATTAATGCATATCGTTGGAAAGCTCTTGATGAGCTCTACAACACATGAATCCACCATAGGTCGATTTGGCCACTCTTTGATCCATTTCAGGGCCTCTAAAGTTTTATATTTGAATTTGAAGCTGCATTGGAGAAATTTCTCAGGATGGAAAATTTAATTTCTCCCAAATTGTGCAGCGTATTGAGGTGATTCTTTCATGACTAGGAATGTTTTTCAGTTATGCTCCTTGGGGTAAATTTTTTAGGTCCATACGAGCCTGTTTAGGCTGACTTACTAAAAATAGTAAGTTCTCATTTTTTGCTATTTTTGATGTTGACTGTCTTAGACCCCTTATGTGCCATTACGAAGCTAAAAACAACTAAAGAAAATAAAGAAAACAATTTTTTTTGGGTGATGCAAGATTGTCCTACACTGCTAGATGCTCCTGCATCAAACACCCAGGGTATTTTGAAAAGTGACACTGCCACTTCTTAGGAGTTGGAGGGAAACCAAGACAGTTAATCTTAGCCTCAGACAACCATGATGAATCTTCAATAGGTCTTCCTCTCCATTTCACCAAGTACTCTGTATATTCTTGTTTCTCTTGCTTCTACCCACATGACTATGGAATATTTCTTCTCTCTTCCTTCTCTGAAGTAGGTGCTGGAATTTTCAACTGTTTAATTATCAACCCCTCCTCTATATCACCTTCATGATACTCTTTCAAATCAACAATGTTGAACATAGGGGAAATTTTTATTCCACTAGGAAAATATACCTCATAAGCATTTCCTGAATCATGCTTCTTCAAGATCTTGCATGGTCCAAACTTCTTCATCTTTAACTTTTTGTATGTACCAAATGGAAAAATTTCCTTTTGCAAATGAACCATGACTTCATCTCCTACCTAGAAATCCTTATACCTCCTTTTCTAATCTATCTAAGCCTTATATTGTGAGTTCATCTTATTGATATGTTTCCTCACCTCTTCGTGCCAATTCTTCAGGTGCTCAGTAAAATATTCAGCATCGACACTACTCTTCTCCCCCTTATTCATCTTTACAATTTGGAATGGTGATTTACCAGTACTCTTACTGACAAATTTTTTGTAAGAAAATTCCACCTGTGGTATAATCAAATCCCATCCCTTGGGCTTATATCCAACTGAACATCTTAGCAGGTTTCCAAAACTCCTATTAACCACCTTTGTTTGTCCATCAGTCTATGGATCGTGTGTAGAAATAAACTTCAACTTTGTCTCCAGCTTCTTCCATAATGTCCTCGAGAAATAACCAACAAATTTGGTATCTCTATCTAAGACTGTAATCTTTGGTAGACCATATAGTCTCACCACTTTTCTGAAAAATAACTCTGCAACATGAACAACATCACTGGTCTTATGACACAGAATGAAATGTGCCATCTTTGAAAGTATATCCACCACCACAAATATGGAATCATGCCCTCTCTGTGTCCTTGGCAAGCCAAGAATAAAATCCATGCTAATATCCTCCCATGGCTTCTGAGTTATAGGTAATGACTGATACAATCTAGTGTTTTGACTTGTTCCTTTCGCCATTTGACATACTCTGCAACTTTGTACAAACTTCTTCACATCTTGTTGTAACTATGGCCAATAATAATTCTCACTAACAAGAGCAATGGTCTTATCTTGACCAAAGTGTCTAGCCAATCCTCCATTATGCTTCTCTTTGATTATATTCTCTCATAGAACTCCTTGGAATGCACAATTGGCTTCCTCTAAACAACATGCCATCTTGGATTAAGCAATCCAACCATCTCATCCTATCCAATGTAATAGGTTCCAAAAAATCCCTCCAAGCTTCTACAAAGTCTTGATCTTCTAGATACAAACTCTTGAGTTCATTGAACCCAACAACCTCTATATTCATCTCCATCAAAAAAAAATTCTTTCTACTTAAGGCATCTGCAACTTTGTTTGACCTTCCACTCTTGTGCTTCAAAACAAAAGTATAACTCTGCAAAAATTCAACCCATTTTAAGTGCCTTTGATTCAAATTTCCTTGACTATTGAGATACTGAAAAGCCTGGTGATTAGTATAGTAAAAAAATTATTTTGGCAACAAATAGTGTCTTTATTTCTTCAAATCCTAGACTATAGCATAAAACTCTTGATCATAGACAAAATATTTCCTGTTACCATCATTTAACTTCTCATTAAAATAGGCAACAAGCTTACCTTCTTGACTCAAAACAACTCCTATGGCAGTGCCACTAGCATCACAATCTACTGAAAGACCTTATTGAAATATGGAAGTTCCAAAAAGGGTTGCTCTATAAGTTTCTTCTCCAACATATCAAAACTTTTGGCTGATTTAGTATTCCACTTAAACTCTTTTCTATCCCCTCTAATTGCTTTAGTTAGAGGTGCACAAATACTACTGAAAATCTTAATAAACTTTTTGTAAAAACTTTCTAGACCATGAAATAATCTTACCTCTATAACACTCCTCGAGTTAGGCCATTCAATGATCGCTCTCACCTTCTCTGGATCAATTTTAAGACCCTCTACTGAGACAAGAAAACCTACATACACCAACTCCCTTTTCACAAAACTACATTTCTTCAAATTAATCAACAACTTCTCCTTCCTTAGCTTCTCAAAAACTTTCTCGATATGCATCAAGTGCTCCTCCAATGTATTACTAAAAATCAGAATATCATCCAAATAAACAATAACAAATTTTCCTAAAAATTCTTTTAATACCTCATTCATAAGCCACATAAATGTGCTCAGTGCATTGGTTAGCCCAAAAGGCATGAATAGCCACTCTTACAAGCCCTCCTTCATTTTGAAGGCTAACTTCCATTCATCTCCTTCTCTAATACAGATCTGGTGATATTTGCTCTTCAAATCTATCTTCGTGAAGTACTTATCTCCACTCAAACAATCCATAATGTTATCCATCCTTGGCAAGGGGAATCTGTACTTGATGGTGATCTTGTTGATGGCTCTAGAATCTATACACATCCATCATTCCCCATTGTTCTTTGGTACTATTAATATAGGTACTGCACATGGACTCAAACTCTCTCGAATCAATCCCTTCCACAATAACTCTTGCACTTGTATGTTCAACTCTTTGCTCTTTGCTGGAATCATATGATGAGCTACCTTATTAAAAAAATTGGCTCTAGGAATTAGGTCCATCTGATGACTAATCTTTCTTACTCGAGGAAAACCTTTAGGTACGTTAGCAAAAATAATAGCTTGAAACTCATTCAACAAATCGGAAACCTCTATAGGTACCTCAATAGTATCTTCTTTATCAACTCTAGGGATCAATGCAAAACACATATGTTGATGCTTCATACCTTCTAGGAACTTTCTTCCATCAACTAAACAAATTCTTGCATTATTGCATACCTTTTCCTCTTCCTCTTTCAAGGGCTTCAACTTATAATGAACTCCATCCTTTGTCAAAGAATAGGTGTTGGCATGTCCATCTTGTACTGCTCATCGATCAAACTACCATGGTCTGCCTAACAACATATGCAAAACATCCATCGGCATAATATCACATAATACCTCATCATGGTAATTTCCAGTCTTGACCTTTACCATACATTGTTCATTTACCAAGGATTTATTGTCCTTCTACAACAAAGAAATCTAGTATAGGTTCAGATTCCTTCTTCTCTCCAACCACAACTTACTAACCATTTCTTTTGAAACAAGGTTATTAGTACTACCTCCATCAATAATAACATTGCAAACTTTACCTTCACACTTACATCTGGTGCAAAACAAATTCTTCCTTTGAGTTGGCTCCTTCTCCTCATTCAACAAGGCTCTTCTAGTAACAAGAACCTCTCCTCTTTCTACATCCTCAGAATATGAAGACTCAACATCTTCATCAACATGTACAACTCATGCATTACCCTTATGTCTTCTATTTGTCCTTCCTTGATGTTGAGGACATGTATAGGCTCTATTTCCTTCTTCTCCACACTATAAATAGGTTCCACGAAAGCCTCCTCTTCCCATTCCTCATCTAGATCTTCCCCTTCCTCTTTGGTCAACAATATTCTGATCATGAGGATTGTAGGTGTTATCTCCTTTCTGGTTTTTGTTGCTACTGGAGCCTTCACCCTTATTTTGATCTTCATTTCAACCTCCATATGACCATCCACCGGTCTTTCCTCCACGACCTACACCTCATTTTTTTTCTCAAACCTCTTATTTAGTTGTTCTTTAACCTTTAGAGAAAAATTATAAGCATCCTCAATGGTGGTCATTCTTACCAGTGCCAAATCTTCCTATATGCTTGGCTTCAACAAGTTAATATAACAAGAAAATTTCTCTTTATTTGCCTCAAAATGTCCTATCCGAATTAGGACCTTGTGAAATTTCTTTGTGTATTCTTTCACCATCCTTGTCCGTTGCCTCAAACTCTACATCTTCTTGAGCAGCTCCAATTCATAATCGACTGGAATAAATTGTTTCTTCAATTTTGACACCATTCTGTCCCATCCATAAATTTTATCTTTCCCTTGTCTTCTTGTTTCTAACTGGACCTCTTTCCACCATATACTGGCATGACCTTTCAATTTTGTCTTTTCAAACCTCACTCTATGAGGATCTTCAATCTCCTCAATCTCAAAAAATTCCTCCATGTCATTGATCCAATCAATCAATTCTTCAAGATTTAGATTTCCACTAAAATTTGAAAACTCCATTTTAGGTCTCTTCCAAATGCTTGAGATCACTCACAACAATATTATTTCTCTAGGATCCACTGGATCTTGCTCTTCCTCTCCCATTTCGTCTTATGTTTCATCTTCACTATCATCTCTATCTCATTGCACATCTCTTCTTTGAACCTCTTGTTGCAAGCTTTCTAATTTCCTTCTAAGGGCTCTGATTTCATCTCTAGGTGGATCTCTTCCTCCACTGCATCGGCCTCTACCTCTAGGGAAAGTCTTGGAGGCATCTTGAACTCAACCCACACTCACAGGTCCTATTGCAACTACCTCACATTCAACGCTCTGTTACAGGCTTAGGAACTCCTGCTCTAATACCACTTGATGAGGGCCACACCACCCAAAACCCATAGAGATCACAACAAAAGATACCAAAACAAAAGATGCGAGACAAAAAAATGACTCACTTTCAATTATTTTCAGAAAATAAAATTACAGACTCAAACCTTACATGCTATGGCCTCATAGGCTTGATTCATTAAAACAAAATAAACTATGAAAATAAAATCTACTATTCAGAGCCACAATCTGCACTAGTGAGACCCCTTCTACAACCCCCACTTAACCCTTTTTATTTTCCCCAATAACTGCCATAGAATGTTCTAGAAAGTTCAAATTTCCCCTTTTGTTTTGGTGCCAAATGTCTCACCATTTAATTTCTAGCCTAGGAAGAAATTTTTAATGAAATCCATTTTTTAGAGGACCAACTTCGCGGGGCCATAAATTTTGATTCAAGCATCCGATTCGCTATTATTGCATATCGTTAGAAAGCTCTCGATGAGATCTACAGCACATTAACCTACCATAGGTTGGTTTGGCCACTTTTTGAGCTGTTTCAGGGCCTCTAATTTTTTATATCTGAATTTGAAGCTACATTGGAGAAATTTCTTGGGATGGAAACTTTAATTTCTCCTAAACCTTGTAGGGTATTGATGTGATTCTTTCGTGACCCGGAATGTTTTTCAGTATGCTCCTTGGGGTAAAATTTTTAGGTCCATATGAGAATATTTAGGTTGAATTACTAAAAATAGTAAGTGCCCATTTTTCACTATTTTTGATGTTTGACTATCTTACACCCCTTAAGTGCCATCATGGGACTCAAAACAACTGAAGAAAATAAAGAAAAAATTTTTTTTGGGTGATGAAAGATTTTCCTACACTGTTGGATTCTCTTGCATCATCTTGACATTGCATGAAATGGTTTGATTTATGATGTTTATCTTGATGCTTGAATTTTGACTTGAATTCCTGAAACTTGCATCATAATGTTATCCTCAAAAACATGCATGAATGATGATAAGTTTGAGATGATGCTTGAGACCTTGAATACTGTTGTAGATGCTTGATAAATTTTCTCTTGAACACCTTTGACAATAATCTTAGCTCTTGTAAAGTTCACCTCTTGCTAGATAGATTTGAATTCATAAAAAGACCTTGTATTTATACACAATTTTCTAATTTCCCAAAAAATGAAATATTACAAGCCGACATTTGAAATTGAATTTGGGATCATAAAAGGGCCACCAAAAACATATTAAAAATTTGAATTTAGCAGCTAAAGGGTACCCATTCTCCCAAGGGCGAATGGGTCCTGACCTAAATTGCTAAGACCTATTCATTTCAGGGTGTTAAAAATGATAATTACATTAATTAAATACTCTGATTCCCCATTTGGAAATTGAAATTAATTACTATTGTAGATGCATAATTGGGCCAATTATTGGCTTAATAAGCTCAATTAATTAAGGGACCCAAACATAGTGTGAAAATGTAAAGGAGTACATTTTCTGACACTACATTTAGCCCCCACTTTAGTGAGAGGATGAGTCCTACATCAAAATCAGACTAAAGTAGTCAAACAAGTGTTAAGAGAGGTCTAATTGTACAACTATTGGAAAGATCAGAAAACATAGTTCAAGGACTATGAACAAGCCCCCATGATCTAAGATCTCATGACAAACCAACAAAGGCACATATAGACACATGCCTATGTTAAATATGCAACAACAAGATAATATACACAAGCATACAATGCAAAAATTAATTAGAAAAGAAAGAGGGATGGATCAAACCTTGACTTTTTGTCCAATTGGTGTGGATCAAGCCTTAGCTATTTTTCCAAAAATGTTCACAAGTGAAAACTTGTTGTCCACTATGCAAACAAAATGTACTCACATGGGCTAGTGAAAGTCATGCTAGGTCTAGGATCCCATTGTACTAACCATACCAAAGTTATACCTCCTAATAAATTTGATAAGGCACCACATAAATGGTCACAATACTAGCAAGCTATGTTATGCTAGGAACTCATGAAAATGGCTCCACTAGCAAGCAAGTTGTGTTATCCTTGGTGGCCTTGAAAAATATAAAGGCTCCACTAGAAAGCAAGTTGTGTTATGCTTGGAGGCCTTGAAAAACATAAAGGCTCCACTGGCAAGCAAGTTGTGTTATGATTGGTTTCCTTGATACATGCAATTGGATAGGATATTGAAAAGGGTTTTGCTTAGTCCATGAAAGGACTCACCTTAGGGAAAATTGTACCCAATGTCACCAAGAGAGGACTAGTTTAGGATAAAAGATTCACAACTTAGGGAATGCAATCTATAGCATCACCACTAAGAGGAATGCCATATGCCAAGAAAGATCATGCTCTTGAGGAACATAAAACCCAATGTCACCACCAAGAAGACACATCATGTGAAGTAAGAAGACTACACTTTCAAGAAAATAATGACCAAGGATGTGTGTGCCCCCACTTTAAATAAATTGCTAAACACCATGCTATGAGAAATTAATTTAAAGTAGAATAGATATGTCAATACATGAGAGCTTTATTTAGAAAGCCCTATGTGAAACATATCTTTCCAAGATAGAGCTACATCATGAAAGAATGGTTTCCCCCCATATGCAATCCTAAGATAACACATAAGGGATCCATGTATTTGGGGTGAATGTTTATCATTGTTGCAATGATATAATCAAGCTTGTAACAATCATCATTCCCCAAATGACTCATGGAAAAATGAGCACAAAGGAAGAATGACACAGAGAGAGAAAACAAAGGAGAACTTTTGGGTCAACATGGAAGAGACCTGAATGTGTCGATGCCTTGCACCATCCTCAAAAGGAAAAACCAATATAGATGGTTATGATAAATAAAATAATATAGATACAAATAGAAGAATGTCTCAACAAATTTTATTCCTCTTTATCCTTGCACCAATGGATTTACAAGTCATCCAAAATAAGCTAACAAACATATAAATAGATGCCAAGCAGCACAATATAGGGGATCACATTACACACATATAATAAAAAAGAACATGAAAAGAAGAAAAAGACAATACTAGTATGGCATATGCAAGTCAACCTATAGGAAGTCATTCACATTCCAATCTTGTTCATCATATGCAAAAGGTAACTAACTAGCCAAGGGAGAACAAGTGCCAAACTAAGAAAAGGCTATCAAACTCCTTTCCCCCACTAAGTGTAGGACAAGGATGAGCCGAGATGGGTGATGAGAATGGGAACCTTGCAATATAGAAATGATTTTAAATAAATGTCAAACATGTAATAGTGAGTATGCTATGATCCTACAACTATCACATGGCAAGATGAAAAGTGAATGTATTTTAATTAATTACATCAATAACATCATTTTCAAAGATCAATCATTGTAAAAGACAATACTCATCAATAAGATGTCCAAGAGTTTTATGAAATGCATAGTAATTAATGTTTGTACTATTTCCTTTTTTGTTTTCTTTAATATGTGGCAAGTAAATCAATCCTAGATAGAGGATTTGTTCTATTTTTTGTTTAGTTTATATTGTAGTCTATAAGAATGACAATTGCTTGATCTTATATGGCTTAGATTTCTTACTTGTGTGGGAAATTTTCTAAGGTGGAGGTGGGGGATGAGTATCTATGGTCATCCTATCATCCTTGTGAGGTATTAATTAGTCTCTTGAAATGATCTTATGAAAGAGAACACCTTTTCCATTGGGAAATGTGCAAGGGGGGAAGATCTAGATAGCATAACCCCCGGGTATCCTCAGATGGTATTTTCTCTAATAGTTTGTGAATTTCATATTCATTTTTTATGTCACATCCTTGTTTTCTTAAGATCTTAAAGCCTTTACCATAGTTCTCTTATAAGTTAATGACCGTGTATTAGTAACTTGATGAACATAAGATAGAAGAGTATCATTATTACCCTTGTGATCAAGTTCATCAATAGTTGATGGTTGAGGCTTCCTTTGTGCTTCAACTTCAGGATGTAAGAGGTTAAACCTATCAAGTCATGAGATCATACGTGGGGTTTGCATGGATGGATAAAAGGATGCATTGTTCTCAAGGTTGTGTAAGAAGTCTTACATGAATTGTTGCATTCTATCTTCATCTTGACATAAGATTTCCACTTCATGGAGATATTCATTAGGAGGTGAAGGTTAATTAATAATTTCAATTGCATCAAGATCTTCACCAAACACACAACTTGGAACATCTACCAAAGATCTTAATGTTTTCCATATATTACCTATACACATGTGCATGATGATTTTTTATGCAAAGTTTCAGATCTGATATACGAAGATTTTTCAATATTTGAATGCAAGATACTAAAAATGATATGTTTTAAATGATAATTTTGATTCTCAAAAAATGCACTCAATCGGACCAATTGAACCTAATGCAAACAATGACATATTTTTCTGATTTCTGAAACTAAAACCCTAATTTAATAGTAGATTAGATGAAGGAAATAGAGACAAATCATTGCCCAAAATTTTGAAAAAGAACATATATAGGGACTAATTCACCCTAGGGTGAATGGGTCTTAGCATAGGGGTTGCAAAAATTTAAAAATCCGAGTTTGAGGTTCAATGCTAGGGTTTCCTATTTTAGATTATAAAATATGATTTTAGTGACTAATTTTTCTAGCTTTTGATGTCTAAATGCAAGTGAAATGAATGAAAAATGATGAAAAATATGACACTTTTTGAAATGCAACAATTTTGATTCAATTTGTGAATGTGAATGATTGAAAATACACTAATATGTAAGTAATATGAAAAATTAATGTAATATGCATGCAATATTTTTGAATTTTTTAGATTTTAAAGGATGCAAAATGCAAACCTAAAAACCTAAATGAGATGCAAAGTAATGCAATTTTAACAACCCTAAATGAGATGCAAACTAATGCAATGCAATGCAAACTATTTCAAATCCTATATATAGGGTTTGAATGGACTACAATTTCAAAAAAATTGATGTAGAATTTGGGGTTCACCAAAATGAAATAGTTGAAAAATGTGGTGATGGATTTTGAATGGGGGTATGCACCTACACTTTCATTCCTTATTTCATTAGGAAAAAGAGATCCCCTAGGGAAAGATTGACTTTCAACCCTTAGGTGAGTCAACCTTGATGGAGATCTTGATGTTTACCCTATGATTGAGGATGGGGTAAATCAGCCTAAAATGCACTTTTGGGAGATAAATGAAAAATACCAAATGAATGTAATTATATAATGTAACATATGAAACATATAATTCAAACCTTAATCTGATAGAATTTAGAAAGTTTCAACAAATATGAGAGGGTTATGATGTTATGCACCTATCACAGAAAGGTTGTGTTGAGTGTCCTCCTAGGAATCATTCACTCAAGGGTGAATGGGTCTTGATAGAGTGGTTTAAAATATGATTTTATAGTCCTCTACTCCTAGGTATACACTCTTGATTCCTCTAGGTTTCACAATCAAAAATTTGGAATTAAATTCTAAAAGCGAGTTTTCGTGGCTTGATGACAACATTGAAAACTTTGCAACTTTGAAAACTTTTGGGATTTTTCTCTTTTGATAAATATTTGAAATCCTTCTTCAACATAAGATATGAAAAACACACAAGTGGGAAAAATTATTTGTTTTTGGTGGATGGGGGTTTTCCTTGGTCAAATCCTGTTTTGGTAATTAAACCTTGAAATGAAATAATGAACCATGAAAGGAATGATGAATGAACACTCGCTATGTTGCAACTCACCAAACCCTTGATTTGAGATCCTTGAAGGAGTGAAACTTAATACATCCCTCCAAGGTCTTGATCTTGCAAGAAATGGCTTGATTGGTGATGTTTATCTTGATACTTGAAATTTTGACTTGAATGCTTGAAACCTACATCACAATGTTAGCTCCAAAAACATTGATGAATGATGATAAATTTGACATGATGCTTGAGATATTGAATGCTGCTATAGATTCTTGATAAATATTCTCTTGAAAACCTTTGCTAATAATCTTAGCTCTTGTAAATTTCACCTCTTTCTAGATAGATTTGAATTCATAAAATGACCTTATATTTATAGAGAATTTTCTAATTTCCCAAAAATAAAACATTACTATCTGACATTTGAAATTGAATTTGGGATCATAAAAAGGCCACCAAAAACATATTAAAAATGTGAATGTAGCAACTGAAGGGGACCCATTCACGTAAGGGCGAATGGGTCTTAACCTAAATTGCTAGGACCTATTCATTTTGGAGTGTTAAAAATGATAATTGCATTAATTAAATATTGATGCCCCTTTTGAAAATTAAATTAATTAGGCTTGTATATGCATAACTAGGCCAATTAGAGGCTTAATTAATTACAATTAATTAAGAGACCCAAACATAGTGTGAAAATGTAAATGAGTACATTTTTTGACACTACAATATATATCTCAGTTAATTCATAGAATCCCTCTTTATATAAATCTTAGTTAATTCATAAAAGCCTCCTTTATATTCTGAAAAGTGTACACATCATCTTGCATTTTCATTGTATGTGTTTTTGCATTTTCATTATACATATTCAACACATATAGATATTTTAGTTTAGAAAAATGTCGCCTTTTACATTTTCACACTTAATTTGGGAATTATTGACATTAAAATGGACCTAATGTTTCCTTGATCTAGTGTTGTAATGTGTTTTATACATTCACATTAGGTTTAGGGCCCTTTTAAGCTAAATAGACCTAATTTTTACTTAATTTAGTGTTGTAAAGTGTATTTATTTACACCTTCACATTAAGTTTTGGGCCATCTTGCATTTATGACCTTCATATCATCATTAATAGGCCCCTAATACCCTTTATTATGCATTTTGACACTTATTTCAACCAATATTCTAACATAATCAACAAATATACTTAGTATCTCAACTTCCTGACATTTCCTCTATCCAAAAAGGCCTGTGGAACCCATACGCCACCTTGGGCATGAGTCCCATTTGACCCCATTTTAGGGTTTTGAGTGGGAAATCAGGGTTTTAAATTCAAATTTCATGAATGGCAACATTTGGGATCTAATAAACGATAAATTAGATGGAATGCCTATATAAAAAAGGTTTCAAATCATTATTTTACCTAAGAAATCATGACATCAATGTAATAAATAAAGTGTAAAGCACCCTAAGACTTCACAAGAGCATCATAATGCATTCAAGATCTTCTAAGGAATTCAAGGGCATATTTCTTCATCATTTTTTGCAGCAATTCAAGATCCATTATCATGTCAAGGTCATCAATCATCAAGCATGTTGATGAGTTAATGTTATGATGTAGCATTCAAGATCCAATTTAAGCATTGTTCTATATCCCATTCAAGATCAAGATCTATATTCTACATGGCCACTTCATGTTAAATTATTGATTTACATCTCAAGACATCATTCAATGTATCATGTTTCATGTTTCATATTTCATGTTTCATGTTCATGTTTCATTGTTTCATCACAGGGTTTAACTACCTAAACGGGGTTTGACCAAGGTAAACCCCCATTCCCTAACAATCAACAAGTTTCCCTCTCTCTACATGTGTGATTACAAATCTAGGTGTCTTGGAGCTTGAATTATATTTAAAGACTAAGTTGCAATATTGAAGAAAGTTGTCAAAGTTGTCTCCTTATTTACAAGATCATGAAAATTCTTCCGTAGAGAAAAGTTCAAGCTTTCAGAATTAGAGATTTGGCAAGAGAAAAGCTACAAGAAATCACCAAAGAACATCAAAATTTTAGCCAAACCATAATACTGGGACTAAATCATCACTTTTGGTGTATGAGTACCAATACTACCATTTTTCAGGTTTCAGGAGATTCAGATTAGTCCTTGACAAATTCCAATTTTGTATAGAAACCCTGGTTTGGGATTAAATCACCCAGAATGGCGTATGAGTCCTAGTGAGTATTAAAGATCAAGATTTTAGGGTTTTGGATCTTTTTTTTACCTCATCCTTCTTCCAGGTGCACCTTTGCTCCTTCTCAATTTTTGATTATGCATTTCAGTTTCATTTCCTAGGTCATTTAGTCAATTTTGCATGATACTTTCATCATTTTCATTTCTTGCCTTTCCAAGCCCTAGCTTGGTGGTGAACCCCCTTTTAGTCTTTAATCATACCCTAGGACAACCTTTAGTAGATATATTTCCTCTATTCCATACTTGAATTGAAATCTCTAGGGTTTCCTTGAATGAAAGATGTAGAAAAATTTTTGTTCTATGTCCTAAAACATAGAGCAACAATTTTTTACCGTTCTTTTTGGTGAACCTGACCTTCAAACCCTTTATTTCTAATTTTTATTGCACCATAGTCCTAGATATATCTTACATTACCTTTTCATTAGGTCTTGCATGAGTTAATTTGCATCTAGAGTTTCAAAATTTTGCATTAGTGAAATTGCAAAAAGGTTGCATTTTTGCATCTTATATCATTCAATTTTACTAAAATTCTACAATTTCAAACAATCAACATAGAATACAAGTTAGAAACCTTAGAAACAACTCAGAATTTGTCAAAATTGGTGCAAAAACCCTAATCTGGGACTCATACACCCCTCTGGGTGATTTAGTCCTAGTACAAGTTGTTTTGCTTGCTTTCTAGGAATTCTATGTAGTGCATTTTTTAGCATTTGACCCTTCAAAAAATATTGACTAGGATTCATACACCCCTTTGGGCGAATTCATCCTAGAGATCATACCTAAAACTACCTTTTAAAACATTAGAAACATCATTTTTTTATTCTTGTTTTCTGTCATTGAATACCTATTTCAGTTTGTTGAGTTTTTGTTACATGCATTTCATTAGATCTAGCTTAATTCAACTCATTTCATGCATTGCTTAATTTCAAATTTATATTTACAACATTTCATTTTTAGATTTTTTTCATAGTATAATCAGCTTATTACATTGTCCCGAATCTGAAAATTACATTTACACATTTCATTCTAGTTCTTTACATTGCATTTTAAGTCTCTTTCCATTTTGAATTTTTATAGATTACTTTTCACAAATGTTATTATCTATCTTTTCCAAGTTCACAAGAAAAAGCTAGTCAATAAGCATGTTAGTCATTCATTCAATACACTTTCTATTTATGAGTCTCTTAGTGCAAAAAATGAAAATGTTGACAATTTCCTTAAATCTACACCCCCTCCTATCTCTCCTATTTGTGGGAATGATGTGATAGAAGAAGATACAAGTACATATAACCATGAAGATAATAGTTTTCCATCTCTCGATACCTCTCCTATTAGTGACGAAGGTATATTGGTGAAAGAAGGTGTAATCATTGAGAATCATGAAAGTATTGATTGTCCTTCTACTCCTCCCCCTTGGGAAGATATTATAACAACAAAAGATGAAATCATTTCCACTACTTTACTTATCTTGCATTCCTCTCCCAACTTCTCCCCTACTTGTGAGAATGCTTTAGTGAAAAAAAATACAATTATGAATGACAATGAAAATTACATTTGTGAGGAGGAAATTTTGGTGTTAAGAGATCTAATGATTGAGAGCCATGACAATCCTACCTTTCCCACTTAGGAAGATATTATATAACATAGGGGTGTAATTATAGATAACCATGATAATCACATTGGTTCTTCTCCTAATATCCTTCCTAGTCATAAAGAATATAGTTTAGTGTTAGAAGATACACTTCAAAGTCATGAAAATCTCCTTTCTCCCTTTCCTAATGCGCCTACCATTCAGAGAAATATATTTGAATGAAAAGATCCAATCATTGAAAAAAATGATTCTCCTTCTCTTGATGCCTCCCCTATTTTTTATGAAACTACTTTACAAAATCTAACCATGGGTTGTGATGAACATCTTGTTTGTTGGTCCCCTAAAATCTCTCCTACTAGGTTAGATATTAGGGCACAAGAGAATGTTACCTTAAATGAAATCATAGAAAATCATAACTATAAAATTGGACCTTCTCCTAATATCTCTAATATTGGTACAAAAGATACTTTGATGTTAGGAGATCAAAGCAATAAGAGTCATGAGAATCTTGGTTTCCTCTCTTCCCCTAGTTATTAAACAAGGGAATTCCATCATTGATAAACAAGACAATTCAACCATTGATCATTCCTCTACTTGCGATGAAGTCATTTTAGAAGAACCAACCTTTGAATTTCATGAAAATATAGTTTGTAGTCCTCCTAAAAAATTCTCCTCCTAGGGAGGATATCATGGTGGAAGAAAATGAGGGCATTGACACATATCTTTCAAACAATAGTGATATGACTTCCTTAGATGATGGTAAAAAGATGACACTAGATTCCCCTTCATTAGAAAGACATCAAACCAAAGCCGCTGAGGATTTGAATGCACAAGTTTCCATTAGACCCCCCTTGATTAATGGACCTTCTACATACCCTATGGGACATCCTAAGAATCCTCTAATTTTTTACCCACCTTCAAAATGACCACAAACTCAAAACAAATCCAAACTTATCCTTTACCCACCTAAGAATATTATGTCATAGCAACTGAGTTATAATACCATTGCTTATTCATTAACACTAGGATTCAACAACCCTCCCAACACCTTCAACATCCCTCCCACTGCCTAACCCTATCTTGCCTAGTCCTCCTCATATGCCTCCATAGAGTGGAAAGGAGTATGATCTTGTTGAACAACTAAAGAATACTCCTACTAAGATATCATTATGGGAGATTATTCAAGCCTCCCCTCATTATCATAACATGATTCAAAGCACTTTAAAACAAGTTCCTATCCCCCATAATGTGCAATAAAATGGAGTAGCAACCAAAATTCAAGCTATAACTTCGATCAATTTAGATTACTTTTTATCAAGTTGATTTACCCCTGTTAGAAGTGCAAAAAAAAAATGAATCCCTCCTAATAATAACTAGATACAATAGGAATAGGATAAAAAGAACCCTTGCCGACGATGGCTCCACTCTTAATGTGTGTAGTGTAAAAATTTTGTATAGGCTTGGTGTGGATAAATAAAAAATAAACCTACCTCTTTATCTATTAGTGGGTTTGATAATGTGGGAAAAAAACTACTTGGTGTGATCACTTTACCTATTATAGCTAGAAAGGCCACATTAGAAACACTAATCCATGTTATGCCTCAAGATATTTCATATAATCTTCTTCTAGGAAGACCATGGATTCATGAAATGAATGAGGTGCCTTATACTTTTCATTGTATCATGAAATGTCGACAACAATAAAATATATACAATCAAAGCTGACCCTAAACCAAATAGTTGTTTAAACATTAAGAAAAATAAAGAAAATCCTTTGAAAAAATTGACACCAATTACACAAGTAGAGCCCATGCAACAAAAAGACAAAGAAAAACATATTGAGGAAGTCACAAAGCTATTAGAAGATGATTGGGGTTCCTTAGTGTAATGACGGAAAAAGATCACCCCTAACATGGCCTTGATTTAATGTTGCAATGTGTCTAACATATTCACATTAGGTCTTAGGCCCTTGTGAACCAAATGAGCTTATTGGTGACATGTTTAGGGTGTTGTAAAGTGTTTCAACAAACTTTCACACTTTTCTAGGGTTTTCATTAATAATTGGGTTTCTTTATGCTTTAATTGGCCTTATTTTGTATCCACAAGCCCCATTTAATGCATATTTTTGAGGATAATCCTAACACAAATCAATACCCAATCATAATTTAAGTGATTTCAGCTTGTTTAGCCCAAATGTAGTGATCTAGGACTCATTCACTACCTTGGGCGAATGAGTCCAACCTATATTTTTGGGTGTTGAACCTAGTTTCACACCTTTCTAAGAATTTTTAAAAATGATCCCAAAAATTATGCCTAATGGGACTCATTCACCACCTTGGGTGAATGAGTCCCACATGGCCCAAAATCAAAATTAATTAAAAATTTTGGTGGAATTTTATCCTCCTAGATCTGATGTCAGCTTGTAGTGTTGTAATTTTGGGAATTATTACATAATTGAGTATAAATACAAGTTTATTTCACTCATTTTCACCCCAAGCATTCAAGTATTCATCCTTTTAGAAAGTTTGAGTTCACAAGAGAATTCAAGTGTTTACAAGAGCATTCAAGAGAATTCAAGGGTAGATTATCAATAATTTTAGAGCATTCTGCAAGTATCAATCATCATGTCAAGGACTTCATGCATCATGTTTGTTTTTGAGCTAACAATTGTGATGTAGGGTTTCATGATTCAAGCTAACATTTCATTCACGATCTATCACCTTCAAGCAAGAGTCAAGATCTACATCCATTGGATCCATCTGACACATGTTTGCAACACTTCATTGATAGGGTTTGGTGAGTTGAAACATCATATTTTGTTCATTCAGCATTCTCCATTCCTATTTCATTCTATTTCAAGGTTTGATTACCAAAACAAGGTTTGACCAAGGAAAAATACTATCCACTAACAAAAAACATTATTTCCTCTCTTTTATATATGATTTGTAGGTTTAGGTTGAAGGAACATCAAAGAGAAAGATTGGAAGAAGTTCTCAAAGTGCATAAATTTGTCATAGTTGTCATCAAGCCTTGGAGAACATTAGAGAACACCTACAGGCTGATTTATAGAGATTCAGATCTAGAAACCTAAAGAAGAAACTTAAGTAGATTGAGAAGAGTAGATTCAAATCCTAAAGTTTTAGAAAACCCTAATTGTACTGATTTTCCACTTCTGGCGAATGAGTCCCAGTTTTGGTCAAAATTCATATTTTTGCATATTTGAATACCCATTTTCCAGGTCCTTGTTCTCACACAGAAACCTAGATTTTGGACTGATTCACCCAACTTGGTGAATGAGTCCCACTTAGTATTAAAATAAAAATTTCTAGCATTTCAGAGCTCCATCCATCCATCTCCAGATTTCTAGGTGCATGCATTCCATTCTATAGTTTTTTGTTTTGTTACATTTGCATTTCTAGGTCATTTAGTGAAGCTTTGCATCATATTAGGGTTTATCATTACATCTTACATTTCAACTTACATTGCATTTTTCTTTCCAAGTCTTAACTTGGTAGTGAACCCCTTACTAGCTTACAATCAGCCCCTAGGACAACCCTATTGCAAGATCTCTTTCTCCTTTGCATTGAGATCTTTAGGGTTATCCTTGAATGAAATTGGAAAGTGGGTGTGCTCTATGTCCTAAAACCATACAAAAGCACCATACCAATTTTAATTCATTTAATTTTGGTGAACCTGCATTTAGAACATTAAAATTATGATTTGGAGTGCATCATCATCCTAGATTTTGATTGCATTAGAGTTTGCATTAGTTAATTGGAATTCTAGGGTTTCTAATTTTTCATTAGTGAAAGTTCATATAGCTTGCATTTTTGCATCTCATTTCACTAAAAATCAAGCAAAATATGCATTTTCACTTAGAATTCAAGTCATACAACATAAAAATCATAAAAATCAATTGAAAACTTCTAATTTTTTTGAAAAAAATCCCTACTAGGACTCATTCACCACCTTGGACGAATTAGTCCCAATGTATATTTTCCACTACATTTTATGCCATTTAAAACATTGTTTCTGAGATTCTGTTTGGTGTTTATAAATTTCTATTTTCATTTACAATTTTTTTGTTATAGTTGTTTCATTTTTCTTAGATTATATTTCATTTGTATTGATCTTTCATTTAGTAGCCCTTGTATGATTATTTGGTGTCCTATTGATAATATTGTAATTAGATGAAGTTTGATACTCATGTCATCTTGCAATAGCACAATCATTGTGGATCATAGGTTATCTACCTCTTTCATTCCCAGTATTGACACTAGTACACTAGGTATGGACCATACCCTTAACAAATCTTTACCTTCAAGTAGTGTGATGCATGTTAAAACAATGCTTGCTAGTGTCCTGCAAGAAACGATAATTCAAATTCATGAAGAATTAGAAAACCTACAACATCAAGTGCAAAATGACAACATTTCAACTACTGCCATCCCTACTATAGATAACATTCATCACATGCTTGGAAGTGAAGATGGACTTGAACTTTTGAAAAACATAGTTCAAATCTTTGGAAAACACCTCACCCAACCACTAGTTGTCCTTCACGTACAAGCAATGTCACAAGCCAAGGAGGAACTAAAATTCCTCCTCCCACAATAATTGCCTCAATACCTACCTATACCAACCCACAAGTCATAACAACAATGCAACCAACTATTAATGTGATTTCTTCCTTGGGTATTTCTGCTAGCATCCCTATTACCTTTGTGGCATCGTGCACATCATATCTCCTACTACCTTACCACCTATAAGTATTCCATTCACTTATCCCTCGAAAATGTACACCTCCTCACCTTTTTCACCTCCATCTCATAAAACTTGAGCAATGACCCTCTCATCGATCAACTTTTGCAAACCGTTTCATCCCTTCAAAAACAAGTTTCCACCATCAACCAAAATCAAAATGGCCCACCTACATATTATGTCAAAAGTAGTCCATTTTCCTTGGAGATATTGAGAACAATAATGCCACAAGGTGTAGAGGTGCCTAGATTTGAGAAATATGGAGGAAAGGGATATCCTTCTAACCACTTTAATACTTATATCGCCTTATGTAACTAGTGACTTTGTCCTATATGATAATTTTTTTTTAAAGCTTTTCCCTTGGTCCTTGAAAGATATTGCATTAGAATGGTTTTCTTCATTATTGAACAACTCAATTTGTTCATTCAATGAACTTGTTAAGGAATTTTTCAACCATTTCCAAGTGCATATGACTCCTAAGATGACCTTGGCCAACTTGATGAGATGCAAGCAGAAAGAAGAAGAAAAGATAACTGAATTTATCTCATGATATCAATCGCTCTATTCCCAAATTGATGTCAAGGTTCCCGATCCTCACCTTCAAAATATGTTCATAGAAAATTTGCAAAGAAAGATACAAGATAAGCTTACCATTATGAAATTTCCCTCCTTCATGCACTTGTGTACTATTTTCCATGATTATCAAAATTCAGCTAGTAATTGTGATGCAAAGTCCACTTCTAATCGAACTGAGAAGTACGAGTCCCCAAACCAAAAAAATTCCCAACATTTCAGAAAATAGAATAAAGGTTTCTTTCAATTCAATCCCCCTCAACAACAACTCAAAATACCAATAACCAAGTAGCTGCAGTTAAAGCCACAATACCATTTAGCTATAGAGACTCGAAAAGACAATTCACTTCCTTACCCAACACCCTTCATAATACAATAACAAAAAATTTAGAATAAAAGATGCTTACCCTGCCTCCCATTAAATAATCTGATCCTAGTAAACCATTACCCACAAGCTACAGACCAAATTATTACTACCATTATCACCAAAAAGATGGACATGCTATAGAACATTACAAGCATCTTAAACATCTTGTACAAGACCTCATTGATTCTGGTTGTCTCTCCATTGGAGGTGTTAGTGATCAAGGAAATAAGTTTGTTTCCCCTCCTAACCAAAATTATCATATCTTTACCAACCCTATGCCTAACCATAACATTTCATATGTCAAAGCTAGTGAAACTACAAAGAATGATGTGATGACTGTTGATACAAATGATCATAATAATGATACTATTCAACATAATTTTAAAGATAATGATACTATGGATGACATAGTAGGAGTGATAGATGTCATTTCTTGTAAGGGACAAACTAAAAATCCTCTTGACATTTCTTTCTCCTCTAAATATACACTTAAACATGCACCCGATGGTCCTCTTTACATAGTCAGATGAATCTATGACAAGGCCACTAATGGGATACTAATAGATCCGATCTAGCCAAACTCCTACAGGTATCCTCATGACCCATCTCATCTTCATCTATTGAAATATCACCTCAACTCACATGATCTACATCTCCATGGCTTATCCATCTTGGTTCTCAATTTCTCTGGACTCCTCACACACCTGCAATATTTCTCTCAAGATTCTCAAATAACTCTACTACTTCACACATTCTTCTCTACTGCAGGTCCTGTGGATCCTCTCCAATCTTAGGACAACCTAGCTCTAATACCAATTGACACAAGGAAAAAAATACTCTTGCACTATCACAACCTAACTCTCACAAAATCGAAGATTACAAATGATTCTATTGAAAATTTATATTTAAATCAATAGTTTCATTTGCCAATTTCAATAAATTCTAGATTGGATAATATCAGTTTATTACCACTTCATCTTACATTCAAATTTGAATGTAAATTTAAATATATTTATTCATTTCAAATTCCATGAATCATATAATTTTAATTTAATTTTAGCAAGGTTTTAGATGAATTCATCATCCCTTTGTATTCTATCTATGCTTCTTCTCTTTGTTCTCCCTTTATCTACAAGTTTTCAAGATTTATATGGTGCTAATTTTACTTGGATTAGAGTCCAATTACCATGATCAAATCCTTTGTGTTTTTTCTTCTTTCTTCACCTACCAATCAACACCAATTTGATCCTCCCACTTTTATTCTCCCTTATGATAAGCCCCTACCTACTTATTTTTTCTCTCTCTACATTTTATCTTTTAAATTTCCATATCAATGCAACTACCCTTGTTAGTCATTACTTTGAAAATTTCAATTTCCTTCCTTATATCTATACAACCCCTTACACTATGTATTTTTCCTATGCTTGATTTCTCCTCCCATGTTGCCCAAAAATCTACCTTATATATATATATATATATATTCTCTAAATTTATTATCATATTCATGAGACACAACCTCCTCCCATGTTTCTCTTATTTCCTATGCAAAACTTCAAGCTATATCTCAAGTATAAGTTTAAGAATCCATTAAAATGGAAGCCCTCCTTTGCATTCTTTGTGTAACCTTCCTTTTATTTCCATACACACATTTTCTTCTAGGTTGGGTGCCTCCTCCAGTCACCTATATATTCTTCCCTCCAATGGTATAGGCTGCTCCCCATTTAAAATTGTTTAATTGGGAAAGCTAGGGTTTATGACCATAAGATGATAAACCACTAATGCTTTCTTCTATTAAAACACTCAATTATGAAGGAAAAAAAATGCCAATAATAATCATAAATGATACCTAACTATTATAGAAACTATGAGGGAATTTTTTAGAGCATAAAAAGCTATGTACCTTGTCAAAAACTTGTTTGTAGGCTATAGAGGACTCATTCCCCTTTAGTGGAAAATAGGTCCCTGTTAGGGTTTCTAAAACTGAGATCAAGGTCCTATTCCTTGATCTCTGGACTCTCAAAATCCTAGTTATCAATTTTTGGAAGTCTGTAGATAATTTTGTAGCTTCAAATCTTTGATATTGCACTTTGAATGACAACTTTTGCAACTTTGACAACTTTGAAAATTTTTCTCCAAACTCGCTCCACTTGATCTTCAACCTATAAATATGAAATCACACATTCAAGGGAAGAGAAAATTGTTTTTTTTTAGTGAATGGGGGTTTTCCTTGGTCAAACCCCTTGTAGGTAACTAAACCAAATGATGAAATAAAGGAATTGAAGCATGAAACATGAAATGATGCAATATAGAAACCTTGGATGTTGTTTTGTAGTGAAAATATGCAATCTAGCATGTATTGGCTATGAAGAATGTAACTTGGATCCTTGAATATGATGTGAACAATGCTTGCAAGTAGATCTGCAATGCTACATCCACTTCTTTATCTCAACAACATGTATGAATGCATCCAGCCCTTGTCATGATGAAATGATCTTGAATTGCCTCAATAGACTCTTGAAATATTTCATGAAATGCCTTTAAAATTCTCTTGAATTGTCCTATAATGCTCTTGTGAATGTACTCTTATGATAACTTGGACTTGCTAGGAGAAACAATGTGAATTAACCTCTTATTTATACTAAATTAGGAGATTAACCCTGAAATTCAAACAACTAAGGCCAACACCAGATTTGGAAGTAAACTTTATTAAATTCATGACAAAATTAAATCTGAAAAGGGGGTCCTCATTAAGGTAGGACCCATTTTCCACCTCGGGCGAATGGGTCCTAGCTCGCTTTTCTAGGACCCAACATCGAGGGATGGAAAGAGCATTAAAAACTCATTTAGAATCAACTCAAAAAGAGGGTTCCTATTAAGGGAGAACCCATTCACCACCTAGGGTGATTGGGTCCTAGCACCACTTTCTAGGACATAATTTTTGTGCGATTAAATTTTATATAATTTAAATCATGGGTGTCGGGATAGATATTCGAGAGGTGTCATAAATAAGGTTTGAATTTGTATTAAAGGAGGTTAATTAACTCCAACTACCCACAAATAATTAAGACCACCCTAAATAAATGTGAAAGTGATTTACAACACTCTACAACACTTAAAAAAGTTACAAATTTAAATACATTTTATTAAGGGGCCCATTAATCTTAATTAGGTAAATAGATCCTAGAAAAGTGTGAAAGTGTGTTACAACACTTCACAACACCTTTACAAAGTACCAATTAAGGTATATTTAAATCAAATAAAGGGCCTAGAATGATGTGAATGTGTACAACATATTACAACACTACTCCAAGACACCATAAATTCAGTTTTAATGTCAATTATTTCAAACCAAGTAAAGGAAAAATGATACTTTTTCCGTTACTACATTTTTCCCCCACTTTAGTGAGAGGATGACCCCATGTCAAACTCACACTGTAGTAGAAATCCAAGAAACTTAAGTATGTAGAAATAAAAAAGATACATAATCATACCCTATCAAAGGTCAAGAAAAAGAAAAACAAAGGATCAAGCACAACCATTCCAACACAATGTGGAATGGGGTTGTTTTTCCATAACATAATTTTCTCACTCTAGGGTAGTGGAACCTTAGTCTGTCCACTTGGTGAGTTGACCAAATGAAGTGGAAAATGAGAGAATAATATTAGCCTCTCATACCATATTGAATTTATCCTCCTGACAACTTTGATAACGCACCATAATGTAATGCTTTTGCTATGTAAAATTTTGTTAAAGGGGATTTTTCTTTGTTAATGTAAAGGTATTCTTCTTAGGGAGCATTGTGCCTAATGTCTCCAAGAGGGGACAAGTCAAAAGTGTCAGATCATTTCCCATGGGATGTATCATTCACATCATGCCATGACAATAGATCGTACACTCTTGGATGACATCAAAACCCACTGACACCACCAAGAAGAGGACACATCAAAAGAAAAAAGAAAAATCATGCAATGAAATTTTTTCAAAAGATGTCATCAATGTATGCCCCCACTTTAAAGAGGTTGCTACAAAATCACTATGAGAAATTTCTTTAAAGTATCCAATGTTTTTCCTAAGATATGAGAGTTTTCCTTAGAAAACCCTATGCCAAGTCATATGTTTCTAAAATAAGCTATGTCATGAAATAGGAAGGAAGGGTTGCCCCCACAAATACATAAGGGATCTAAGGATTTTGGGTCAGTATGTCTTTGCTACAATTTTTTTATAGAGCATGGAACTATCATCATTCCCCAAATACTCATAGAATTAGAAAAATGACACAAAGAGAGAAAAAAAAGAAAAATCCTTTTGGGTCAACATGGAAGTGACCTAAATGTCTTGATGCCTTGTGTCATCCCCAAAAGGAAAACATGAGACAAATAAAAAAGATAAAGAAAAGCTTTTGGGTCAACATGGAAGAGACCTAAATGTTTTGACACCTTGTGTCATCCCCAAAAGGAAAACACAAGACAAATGAAAAAGATAAAGAAAAGATTTTGGGTCAACATGGAATAGACCTAAATGTCTCGACACCTTACATCATCCCCAAAAGGAAAACAAAAGACAAAATCAAAATGATAAAATGTTTACAAAATATAGAAGAATGAAGGTACACATAGAAGAATGCACAAAGAGAGAAGGATACATCAAAGGAAACACGACGAAGGATCACATTACACATGCAATCACATGAAGAAAAAAAAGAAAATGCAAAAGAATAGTAAGGCATAGGTGAGTCAATCTAAAGTAGGTCATCCACCTCCCAATCTCAATTAGTATAAACAAAAGGTAGGAAGCTAGCTAAAGAGACAACATCAAGTGTTGAACTAGGACACTCACCAAGTTCAACAATTTTTTGTAGGATATTTTTCATCTAAGCTCATAGAATAAGTTAAAAATTCATTCAAATCATCATGTAATTTTTCATCAATTTTGGAAATATCAATGTTATCATCTAAATTAATCACAACAGGAGGTCAAATAACAATGTCAATGCAATGTTCTTGTTTATGTTGCAGTGAGGGTTAAGAGTCATCATGCATTGCTTTAGGTAGGTTTGGATTTGGATTTGGATTTTATTTGTTGTTTTTTTCTTGAGTTTGTAATCTACAAGCAATATCATGAAATCTACATCTACACTCTCTAACACTCCAATTTCTTTTTAGTCTATTGTCAATTTGTTTTTTTGTAAGAATGGGTTTGTCAATCATAGGTTCCTTCTCTTCCTTGGAAGGAATAAAAGAAAAAATAGGAGGTTGATCAACTACTTTCTCTTTGACTTTGTAAACTTGTTTGACTCTAGGAGGTACAATGATATTTCTTGTGTTATCTTGTGGTCTCTTGTAGGAAATTGTAGGAGGTTTGTCTATAGGTTGTTCTTGTATGTCCAAAAGTGTTTTTGGTTCAATCATTGTTTCATCAAGGATAGTTGGTTCGGTCATAGGTTGAGGCATATTATGAAGGGATAATTCTGCTATTTTCATTTCCTTAAATTTTTGATATGATTTGAAAAAGGAATCTTCATGAGGCGTGATAGGTTCCATAGGCTCGGGTCAAAAGTAATCTAGTGAAAATTTCCCTTTTTCTGAGGTAGGATTAAATCCACTACAATGCACAGTGAGGATATTATTGTCAAATGGAAACTTTAGACATTTATGCACAACCGAAGTGATGAAATTCATGGAGCGAAGCCATAGATAGCCTAACTTCACATGAAATTGGTCTGTTTGTGGAATGATGGAAAATGAGACAGTTAATGTTTTCGGTCCCACTTTTAAAGGGAGATCTATTGAGCCTATCATAGGTTAAGAAAATCCATTATGTTTCTTGATCCATTTTTTTAGGTTATCATATATATCTTGATATATCTCATGCACATATAAGAATTCTTGTATGATCATATTCTCTCCATAGACGAGATCAATCAATATCCCATTAGTGGGCTTGTTATTAATTCATCCAACTATGTAAAGAGGACTATCAGGTGCATGTTTAAGTATGTAATTTTGTGAGAATGCAATGTCAAAAGGATTTTTAGTTGAGCCCTTATGAGGTCTAGCTTTGATAAATGCTATCACTTCATCTAGGGGATTCCATTGAAGAATATCCATATTATCATCATTCGTGTCAACATTCATCACATCATTCTTTATTTCACTAGCTTTGAAAAATGAAATATTGTTCTTAGGCATGGGATTTGTAAATATTTATAAATTTCAATTAGGGGGGGCAACATACTTATTACCTTGATCATTCACACCTTCAATTTGAAGTTGAATATTTACAATAAGGTCTTACATAAGATGTTTAAGATGCTTACAATATTATGTACCATGTCCATTTTGTTGATGGTATGCCAATAAGAATTTTTTCGAAAGCCTTTAGGAAATGGTATGGTAGGTTCACGTTCTCTAACAGGAGGTAAGGTAAGAATGTTCTTGTCAATAAGCTACAACATGATATTGTGAAGGGTATCAGGTAAAGGGGTGAACTCTCTCTTCATATCCATGAAAGGAGTTGTCATCTTTATAACAACCACTTGATTATTGTTTTTTTGACTTGTTTGAGGAGGATTTAATTGTAAAAATCCCTCATTTTGTTTCTTGAAAGGTTGATAATTTTTTTGAGTTGTATGTTCATACTTTTTAGGATGACTAGGGGGATTCTTCACATCATGACCACTAGTCAAGTTTTGATGGTCACAAAGGGCTATACATAACTGTGTGAAGGATGGAGACCTCAAAATTTGAAGTTTTATTGGGATTTTATCTTGTAAATGGAAATGAACATTCATTGAAGGTCAACATCAGGAATCTTAATGTTAACTTGTGAATAAAGTGTTTGATATCTCGCTATGAAATTTGTCACTTTCTCATCCTCTTTTTGTTTGAATGTCATTAAATTAGCAAGGGTCATCTTGGGACCCATGTGAATATGGAAAAGGTTGTAAAAGGAACCAATGAGTTTATTAAATGAACCAATTGAATTGTTGGGAAAAGAGGAGAACCAATCTAAAGCAATATCTTTTAATGTTCTAGGGAATAACTTAGCCAAAATTTTATCCTCAAAGATGAAGCCACTACACAAGGTTGTGAAGGCAGAAACATGGCTAACAAGATCTCCTTTCCCACCATATTTCTCAAATCGAGGGACCTCTATACCTTTTGGAATTTGTGCTCTTAATATGCCAATGGAAAACAAGGTGGACTTTATGTATTGCAAAGGTTGACTGTTATTGTTCTGTTGTAATGTTACCACTTGTTGTTGAAGGGATGTCATGGTTTTAAAAAGTGAGTTAATGAGAGGGTGATTCAGATTATAAGGTTGAGTGGAATAAGGTGGTTTAGTGAATGTATGTTGAGGGCTAGTGAATTGTAGGTTGGTGAAGGTGGATTGTTGAGGTGTTATTATTTTCAAAGTATTTCCTACGAGGATACCCATGGAAGTGTGCACAGTGCTAGTAGGGATGGGTGTTGTGGTTGGTTGTGTAATGCCCAAAATTTTAACCTCTATAACAAGGGGAATTTTCACTGGTGCAGGAGCACCTACCAAAATACAAGCATATTTTTGATGTATTGTTTTTAGTTCATTTCCTTTTTGTGTGTTTGGTCTTTAACACTTTTTTTCTTGTGTTAGGGGACCTTTTTGGTTCATTTGGGAAAAGTTAAATAAATGGGGAAAATTATTGGTGGGCGTTTCCTAGGCTTTTAGAAAAAGCTGGGAAACACACTGTGTTTTCAAACAGCGGGCTTTTTGTCATTCTTGGGCACGGGAAACTTAACCTAACTGTTTTTTGGCATTGTATATGCAAAATATCGACCTTTGACAAAGGTTGGAAGTGGAAAATACTGGCAGTTTTTGGTGAATGAAAAGAACATAGTGATTTTTGTTGGAAAAAGATTGATTTTTCTGTTCTTGCATGACAGCTGCAAGGAATGATTTAAATAAAGTTTTTTTGGCGTTGTATGATATGTAGTGAAGTATTTTTAAAACATTTCTTGTTGCATTTGTGTTAGTTTCTTCATCATTGCTTTCTTTTGTGTAAATACTATTTCATTTTGTTTTGCTGTTTGGACTGGTAAAGTTCAGAAACATGGAGTTTTAACTTGTTTCCTGCCCGTACCAGGAAGTATGGGAGCAGTGGAAACTGAGTTAGACTCCATATTTGTAAATATTGTAAATATAAATGCCTTGGTAAGTTTTGGAAGCATGCTAAATGACTTTTCCTAGGCGAGACAGTGAGAACCCGGCTAGGAAAAGCTTGAGGAAAGTGTGAATAATTTGCAGGGGAGTGAAAATTTTTAAAAGATTTTTTTTTTGAGGATTTAGGGGAGTGTCTTGGCTCTGCATGGTGACAAGGAAGAGCATGTAACAGTCCGTTTTCATGAAGAAATTTTCACCAGTCCTAAACTGGTTCTGAACAGTTTTGAAACCCTAGTGTTCTTGGCTCCTTTTGCATTTGGATGGAGTACGGCCTGTACAGTGCTGAAACCCTAGAAATCTTGAAGGTATAAGCATGTGAAAGACATTCCCTAAGCAAAGAGTATAGGTCCTTTGGTGGGTTTAGATCAAAATTGCATTTTGAATCTATTTCAAAGACCTAATTGTGGCTTAAGGCTACTAGCCTTTCAAAACCAAGAAAAGCATTTTCTTGAAAGAGATGGAGAGTTTATGAATGGAGGTTGATAAGGAGCTTTAGTCAAATTATTTTGGAAGCCATGGAAGCTTTTCACACCCCTGCAACAAGATTTGGAGGTATTTTGGAGTTGACCTAGTCTTTAAGGGTAGTGAGGGCTAGAAATTGCATGAGAGGGAAAGCACCAAGAATGCTTGGTTAAGGCATTGTGACTGATTTGAAACTTGATAGCAGGGTTGGCAGGGAGGACCAGGGGTGCCTAATAACTTTTAGGACCTATAGGTTGAATACTGTAGAGAAACACCAAGGGTTACCAGTTGGAGACCCAGAGCATTGAGCCAGTGATTGACTCAATCCAACCTTGTTCTATTAGATTTGTATCAGAGCAGTAAAAGATTTGGGAAAGTAGCTTATATGTCAAAGGAAGTTGAATCAAGTGAACCGCCCAAGATGGTGAAAAATGCACAGTGAGCCAAGAGGGTTGAAGAGCAGGAAGAGGACAACAAGTCCCTGAAAGAAAGAATTGAGCAATTGGAGAAGGCATTGAATAATGCAAGGCTAGAAGGAATAGTGCCAAAGGAAGAAGAGGTTGCAGAGGAGGACAAAGTCCCTGATCCTAACCCTGTTTGGGAGGAGGAGCCTTTCTTAAAGGCATTAAAAGCCCTGAGTGGAAAAGGACTTGAGGGTGTACCACTATTCCATGGAAAGATGGACCCTAATTTGGTCTTGGATTGGATAGATGGAATGGAGAATCACTTCGAATGTGATGGAGTCATAGAAGCATAGAAGGTGAAGGTTGAAAAATCAAGGTTGAGAGGATCAGCCCTGACTTGGTGGAAATTTATTCAAACTGAAAGGGAGAAAGAAGGCAAGCAGCCCATATCAACCTGGAAAGGAATGGTTGCTAAAGTGAAAGAAGCCTATATGCCAGATGACTATAAAATTCAACTCCACAAGAAGAGGCAGAGTTTAAGACAAAAAGATCAAGATGTCAACACCTACACTGAAGAGTTTTAGAAGCTTTGTTTGAGATCAAATGTGGAAAAAGATGAGAGCCTAAAAGTGGCTAGATACCTCAATGGTTTGAAGTGGAATATACAAGAAGAGATGGCTTTGCTCAGCCCCAAGACAGTGCACCAATACTATCAGCTAGCTATCAAGATTGAAGAGAGGAATAAAAGGAAGCATGATCAGTCCTCTAAGGGTAGAGGAAGAGGCAGAGATCAAAGAGGACAGCATGAAGGTTACCAAGGAAGAGGTGGTGACCAAAGAAGCCAAGGTGAATCAAAGCTTACTGAGCTTGGAGGTGAAACCTCATCAAGAGGAGGATTTAATAGAGGAAGAGGACCTCAAGGGGGTTCAAACAGAGGAAGAGGAGTAGGCAGAAGTAACTCCTACTTTTCCACCATGAAGTGCTATCAATGTAATCAGCTAGGTCATCCAGCTTATAGATACCTGGAGAAAGCTTCATCTAGCAATGAGAAAAGAGTAGCTTATGCACAAGAGGACACCATGAGTGTAAATATACCTGAGATCAGTCATATAGAATCATAAGTAGGTGAAAATATGATGTTTAATAGAGTGTTGATCAGACAACCGGTCAAGGAAGAACCCAAGCAAAGGAGAGCTTTGTTTAGAGCAAGGTGCAAGATATTGGGAAAGGTATGCAAGGTCATTGTAGATTATAGTTCTACGGACAATATAATCTCTGAGGAGGCAGTACCTAAGTTAAAATTGCAGAAGGTACCTCATACCAATCCTTACAAAGTCACATGGCTGAATAAAGGGCAGAGTGTTTTGGTGAATGAGCAGGTTACAGTGGAATTCTCAATTGGAGGCTACAAAGACAAACTAATTTGTGATGTATTACCCATGGATGCATGCCATCTTCTTCTTAGAAAACCATGGCAATATGACAGAGGTGCTATATATCATGGAAAGGAGAACACCATTAAGTTCAAGAAGGATGGAAAAACCTTCAAGCTGTAGTCATTGATTGAGGATGATGAAGGACAGTCCAAGGTTCCTAATATCATGTTGAGCAGTGGTAAAGAGTTCATCAAGGATCTACATCAAGGGAATCAAGGTTATGTGGTCCTAATGCAGTCCAAAGAGGAAGAAAAGGTTGAGAAGATAGTCATACCTGAAACAGTTCAAAGGCTGCTAGAAAAATACAAGAGCATTGTGAGTGATGGAACACCTGCAACTCTACCACCAAAGAGAGCAATAAGTCATCAAATTGACTTCATACCTAGAGCCTCATTGAATAACAAAGCAGCATACAAGCTTACACCTGAGCAGAACCAAGAGGTGGCAAGGCAAGTGGAAGGATTGCTGAATCAAGGTCTAATTCAAAAGAGCATCAGCCCATGTGCAATCCCAGTTGTTTTGGCAACAAAAAAAGGAGGTAAATGGAGACTTTGTACTGATTCTAGAGAAATTAATAGGATCACCATTAGGTATAGATTCCCAATACCTAGAATTGAAGATTTGATGGATTGCCTTGGAGGTGCAAAATTTTACACTAAGCTAGATCTTAAGAGCGGGTATCACCAAATCAGAATTAAGGAGGGTGATTAATGGAAGACAACTTTTAAGACAAATGATGGATTATATGAGTGGAAAGTGATTCCATTTGGCCTCTCAAATGCCCCTAGCATGTTCATGAGACTAATGAATGAGGTGCTTAAGGATTTCACAGGGATTTTTGTGGTAGTCTACTTGGATGACATACTGATTTTCAGTAAGACAACAAAAGAACATTTGAAGCATGTGGAGATGGTACTCAAAAGGCTGCAAGAAGAATAATTAGCAATCAACCTTGAAAAGTGTGAGTTCTTCAAACAAGAGCTTGTGTATCTAGGCTTTGTGGTATCCCAAGGAATGCTGAAGATGGATCCAAGTAAGGTAGAAGCCATCCTAAACTAGCCTACACCAACCACAACAACTGAGGTAAGAAGTTTTCATGGTTTGGCTCAATTTTATAGGAAGTTTATAAGGAATTTTAGTGGTATATGTGCACCAGTTTTAGATACAATCAAGGGTGGTTAGAAAAAAAAGTTTAAATGGACACTAGAAGCTAATAAAGGGTTTGAAAAGCTGAAACAAGAGGTAGCAACCCAACCTATACTTTTGTTGGCTAGCTTTGATAAGTTATTCACAGTTGAGTGTGATGCAAGTGGAGTAGCAGTAGGAGGTGTCCTTAGTTAAGAAGGTAGGCCTGTAGCCTTCTTTAGTGAAAAAATCAATGAAGCCAAACAAAAATACTCCACCTATGATTTGGAACTTTATGCTTTAGTGCAGTCCCTTAGGAAATGGAGGCATTATTTTTTGCCCAAAGAATTTGTGGTTTTCACAGATAACTAGGCACTCAGTTACATCAACACCCAGGAGAAGTTAAGCAATAGGCACTTGAAATGGATGGAGTACATTCAAGCTTTTACATTTACCATTAAACACAAGAAGGGGCAGCAAAACAAAGTGGCAGATGCATTAAGCATGAGGATGTTGACAGTCCAAGAGATACAGCTAAAAAGGATTGGATTGGAAAGTTTTAAAGATCTCTATGGTGATGATGAAGACTTTTTAGAAGCCTACAATGTATGTTCAGATTTTGCAAATCATTTTCATAGTCAATATGCTGAGTATACATTGCAAAATGGATTGTTATTCAAAGGCAATCTGTTATGTGTCCCAAGAGGATCAATGAGAGAAAATATAATCCAAGAGAAACACAATGGCAGTCTTAGTGGGAATTTTGGTATTAACAAAACTTTAGAGCTGGTACAAAGGTTTTATTACTGGCCTAAGTTAGCAAGGGATGTCAGAAAGTACGTAGAATAGTGTTTTGTTTGCATGAAAGCTAAAGGGGGAGCTAGCAATGCTGGTTTGTATCAGCCCTTGCCTATTCCTAACAGACCATGGGAGTGTGTGAGCATGGATTTTGTGGTGGGTCTTCCCAAGACTAAATTTGGTTTTGACAGTGTTTTTGTAGTTGTGGACAGATTCAACAAGATGAGTCACTTTATTCCATGCAAGACTACACATGATGCAAGTTATATTTCCCATCTCTTTTTTTGGGAAGTTGTAAGAATCCATGGATTGCCATTGAGTATTGTTTCTGACAGGGATGTGAAATTCATGAGTCATTTTTGGAAAACATTGTGGAGCAGATTGGGAACTAATTTGTCATTTGGATCAGCTTACCATCCTCAGACCGATGGTCAAACAGAGGTGGTTAACAGAGTGTTAGGTAACCTATTGAGGTGCTTGACAAAGGAATGTGGGCAAACCTGGGATATGGTGATTTCCCAAGCTGAGTATGCATATAATGATAGTGTTAACAGAACTACAGGAAAAAGTCCATTTGAAGTTGTGTATGGGATGCACCCAAGAGGAATTTATGAGCTCAGAGACCTTGGACCTTAGGAGAATAGGAGTGGACATGCAGAAGACTTCACTCAGACCATGAATGAGATTCATGAGCAGGTTAAGAAGACAATTACAACAGCAACACAAAAGTTTAAAGATAAAGTTGATGAGACAAGAAGAGATGTGCAGTTTCAAGTGGGGGATTATGTGATGGTTCACCTGAACAAATCCAGATTGCAGAAGGGGATGTCCACCAAGTTGCAAATGAAGAGAGTAGGACCATGCAAGGTGTTGGCCAAGTATGGCAAGAATGCTTACAAGGTGGAGTTACCATCATATTTGGGCATATCTCCGGTGTTCAACGTTGCTGATTTGATCAAATATAAGGGCACAGTCAGTGATGAGGCTCAGAATAGTCATGAGGTCTTCAAGGACATCAGTAATGTACCCCTACCAAATAAAGAGCAGCTTGAGGTAGAGCAGATCTTAGAGTCTAGGGTGAAAAAGTCAACAAGGAATAAGGTATACATGGAGCACATTATCAAGTGGAAGAGCAAGCCTGACTCAGAGGCTACATGGGTCCAAGAATATCAATTCAAGAAGCTTGGCATTGACCTAAAGATGATCCCTCTTTCTAGTTCTTAGTCTTTGTGCTGAGAGGGGGAGAATGGTGCAGGAGCACCTACCAAAATACAAGCATATTTTTGATGTATTGTTTTTAGTTCATTTCTTTTTTGTGTGTTTGGTCTTTAACACTTTTTGCTTGTGTTAGGGGACCTTTTTGGTTCATTTGGGAAAAGTTAAATAAATGGGGAAAATTATTGGTGGGTGTTTCCTAGGCTTTTAGAAAAACTAGAAAACACACTGTGTTTTCAAACAGAAGGCTTTTTGTCATTCTTGGGCACGAGAAACTTAACCTAACTATTTTTTGGAGTTGTATATGCAAAATATTGACCTTTGAAAAAGGTTGGAAGTGGAAAATACTGGCAGTTTTTGGTGAATGAAAAGAACATAGTGAATTTTGTTGGAAAAAGACTGATTTTTCTGTTCTTGCGTGACAGCTGCAAGGAATGGTTTAAATAAAGTTTTTGTGGAGTTTTATGATATGTAGTGAAGTATTTTTCAAAAATTTCTTGTGGAATTTGTGTTAGTTTCTTCATCATTGCTTTCTTTTGTGTAAATACTGTTTCATTTTGTTTTGCTGTTTGGACTGGTAAAGTCCAGAAACATGGAGTTTTAACTTGTTTCCTGCCAGGTAAGTATGGGAGCAGTGGAAACTAAGTTAGACTCCATCTTTGTAAATATTGTAAATATAAATTCCTTGGTAAGTTCTGGAAGCATGCTAAATGACTTTTCCTAGGCGAGACAGTGAGAACCCGGCTAGGGAAAAGCTTGAGGACACGTGAATAATTTGCAGGGGAGTGAAGATTTTTAAAAGATTTTTTTTTTGAGGATTTAGGGGAGTGTCTTGGCTCTGCATGGTGACAAGGAAGAGCCTTTTTCATGAAGAACACCAGTCCTAAACTGTTCTGAACAGTTTTGAAACCCTAGTGTTCTTGGCTCCTTTTGCATTTGGATGGAGTACGGCCTGTACAGTGCTGAAACCCTAGAAATATTGAAGGTCTAAGCATGTGAAAGACATTCCCTAAGCAAAGAGTATAGGTCCTTTGGTGGGTTTAGATCAAAATTGCATTTTGACTCTGTTTCAAAGACCTAATTGTGGCTTAAGGCTACTAGCCTTTCAAATCCAAGAAAAGCATTTTCTTGAAAGAGATGGAGAGTTTGTGAATGGAGGTTGATCAAGAGCTTTAGTCAAATGATTTTGGAAGCCATGGAAGCTTTTCACACCCCTGCAACAAGATTTGGAGGTATTTTGGAGTTGAGCTAGTCTTTAAGGGTATTGAGGGCTAGAAATTGCATGAGAGGGAAAGCACCAAGAATGCTTGGTTAAGGCATTGTGACTGATTTGAAACTTGATAGCAGGGTTGGCAGGGAGGACCAGGGGTGCCTAATAACTTTTAGGACCTATAGGTTGAATGGTGGAGAGAAACACCAAGGGTTACCAGTTGGAGACCCAGAGCATTGAGCCAGTGATTGACTCAATCCAACCTTGTTTCTATCATTCACCCCTATAAAAATTCCCTTTACACTTCCTCACCTTAGAAAACCAAATTTGAAGGTAAAAATCCATTATCAGCCCACACCTTCATTCCACTTGGCATCTATTTTGTGCATCGATAGAAGAATATTATCGGATGCCTACATGGCACATCCACACGCAGTGTGCTTATGTCCTTGATGGATTCCTACGTCTGAAGCTAGTAGAGGTGTTACACTTCCATTAGGGTCATTTGTAATGCCCCTCTTTGACCAACCGACCCGAATATGGCCATTTTTCTCATCCCACCTTCAAAAACACTCTTCATTCCTTCATTTCATCCTCTAGCAAGCCTTCTTCACAATCATCGAGCATTCTCTTAGTATCCATCACTCTCAAGCAACACTTTGGCACTCCATAGTAGTAATAATAACACTCTATCAACTCCATAGAGCAATTGTGGAACAACACCATTGTAGTAGGGGTTTGAGACCTCTCTTTTTCTCCTCCATTAGCTAGTGAGCTCTTGGTGGAGGTGGTTAGCATTTTCACTCCTCTCCTCTATGATTTGGTTGAGTAGCACATAACTATTTTATAATGTTTATTGTGTTCTTTACTTTCATTCTTCCTTCATCATATTTTTCTCTACAGTTGCTATCTTGGCTGTCTATGGAGGTGGAAACATGAAAATGGGGTTTTGATTGAGGCAGGCCCCTATACAACCCCCCAACAATTTTCCACCTTCTTGTGTGTAGGTGGATGTGCATTTGGAGCTATCTAGTGAACAAATACCTTGGTGAGATTATTCTTGTCACCTTAACCCTCATATATTTACTTTATCATATTCGATCATATTTAGCCTACTTCATAGCCTTTTTTTGCTCCCTTGGAAATAACTAGCTAGACCATCAGTCTATTTTATGGAATTTCATACTATAATTTCAATCGTTTGGTTGTACAAAGACTAGCGCACCTAAGAGATGCTAGTGCACCGTGATGTCATCTTTGAACCTTGCTTTCATCCTTGGGCACAGAGCTACCTGAGGTGTAGTATTGAACCTAAAAACTGGCTCACCTAGCCCAAAACAAATTTTGGGTCTGCAAAGTGATTGAAGGACTTTATAGTCTTCATCATTCTCATCCCTCATTTCAAAATCCCCCATTAGAATGAGTTAAGTTATGGCATCCTTCCGCTCTTGGCTCTCCATGACCTAGGTCCTTGAACGTGGTTGGTCATCCTCTCTTACATTTTTGGTGAACCTGACATGAACAAATGTCTGCTCATTTGTTGGTGTTGAATATTTTCCCTTATACCTTATGACTGTGGTGCCCTTGAGTGTTGTGAAGGTTTATGAGAATCATAACCCAATCCACAACCTCTAGGTATATTATTAGGATAAGTATACGACACCTTCCGATGGAAAGGATGAAGGTCACTATTGGTTTCTCTATAGGCCTTTTTGCTAGATTCATCGTTGGTCTCATCGCATAGGAACAATTGTCAAGGGGTGAGGTAGGATTCTTTGATGAGACTGACCATGTCCCCACTCTTGCATCTCCCACAATATTGTCGGTCGACAAGCATGAGGCTATTCACATTCCTTTAGAATATTTCTCCGCCCTCAAAAAAGGGTTGGGTGACTTGGAACATCACTTGGAAAGAGACCCAAAGATGGATATGGCTGCCTGAGTTATTAGTGAATTAAAGTATATGGTGGGAAAAGACCAAATAGGCATATAAATCTTGGCTAGTCTCTCTAGTCTAAATAATGCATGTGCTCCTCCAAACAATCCTAACATTGTACGAGGAACCACTTTTGAAGACCATGAGAGACAACTAGGATTGTCGATGCCTCCTACATCTATGTTCATGGCCAATGTCGTACCCTTGATGAACATCCCCTCTACCTCTGAGGGATCTAAAACTATCAAAGTGAACAATATCCTCTCGGGTTTTAGCTTTACCCCTCCTATCACCTCTAGTGGTGGAGGTTTTTTGTGGGATGAGCAATGGGGGCTTTGGTAGTGGTGATGGCCTTGATAGTGAGGGTGGTGCTAGTGGAATTGGTTCCGGTGGAGGTCATGGTGGTGGCTTTGGAAGCGGAGGTGGCTCTGGTAGAGGCGTTACTGGTGGCGGCGGCTTCAATAGTGGTTTTGGTGGAGGTCACACCGGTGGCTCTAGTGGAAGTTCTAGAGGAGGTTCCTCTAGCCCTATATCTTCTAATGATCCTATTCCATACACTCTTCTTTAGAATATGGGTAAGATGCTGAGCCAGTTTTCGAGTCTCTCTGAAGCCTCTACCCAACCTATCTTCCAACACTTCTTCTAGCACAGCTCATTGTTGATCGCAATTTTGAACACCCCCTTACCTCAAGGAATGAATATCCCTAAATTCAAAAAATATGGTGGCAAAGGGGACCTATAAACACATGTGTCCACCTTTAACACCCCATGCACAAATTGATTCCATCATGACGCACTGATGGAAAAAATATTCTCTTGATATCTCAAGGATACAACACTCGAATGGTACTGTTCCTTGCCTGATAGTTCCATTTTCTCATTTGACCATCTTGTAAACCAATTCGTGCAACAATTCCAAGCCAACATCAGGCTGAAGATGACCTTTTTAGATCTCATTTGATGCAAACAAGGTGATAATGATAAAATTACCAATTGTATAGCGTGGTATCAAGCACTCTTCTCACAAATCTCTTATCCGCTACTTGATTCTAATGTGTAGAAGGTATTCATAGGGAACATGTAAAGGCCTTGGCAGGAGAATTTTTCCCTTATGAAATATCCTTCTTTCGCCCATTTGTGTATAGCCCTATGAGAGTACCAACAAACAGTGGTTTAGTTTGGGAGATCCTCCTCATGCTTCTATTCTAAAGGAAAGTCCATCATATCAATCTCTGGAAAAGGTAAAAGTATTGCAAATGTAGTAGCCACTATGGATGACAATGGTCTCAAGTGTAACCGAAAGTTCACAAAGTTAGCAGAATCTTATTCTTCCATCTTGCAAAAGTTAGTGAAGGGTAAGATCATAACCTTGCTAAACCCTAAACCTCTTAAGGAATGTTACACTATTTGGTATGATTCAAGTACCTATTGTCAGTACCAATGAGTCAATAGACATGATACCCAATGCTATATGTGCCTACGCTATGAGATAAAAGACTGCATTGAGGACAGTAATATTAATCTTGATGGAAGAAAATAAAATACAAATAAATTACTATTGAAAGAAAATAGTGAATTTCAGATATACACAGACCCATTTCTGTCGTAGTTTGCTAACATGATTGCCAATCCCACTGATTGTATCACTCACCCTGAGGCCTATGCTAACACAATCATGGTTAGCCTAACCCCATAGCCTGCAACTGGTTTGCTGGATGTGACATTCACTTCACAAAATTTTCCCTTAAATAACAAGCCCTCTCCCCTATACATTCTTGCTTGCCTCAATTATAACATTGTGACAAGAGTCTTAATAGACCTCGCGAGTTGAGTAAATGTTATCACAGAAGAGATGTTGTGGCTTAACCCACTACATAGAAAAGAGTATGAAGAAACAAAATTCACCATCTGTACACATGACAATCTTTTTATGAAGTCAAATGGATCAATAATTTTGTCCATCCTAGTTGAACCTAGGGTTGTTGACATGATTTTCAATGTCATCCTAAAGTTGGATCTATTCACGATGAAGCTAGGCATACCTTAGATAGCTTCCATGAATGGAATTAGCTTCGTTATTCACAAATGTCTAAACTATCTTGTGTGTGAGCACCAGTGCTGGTGAAAGGATCTCATGGAACTGAGTAGGCCACCTTACAAAGGAAGGAAGAGGAGATGACTGCCCCTGTATTAGGGCTTCCTGCAGTGTCCTCCTCTCTTCTCCCCTTTGCTTCCATTCAGTCTAGCTCTGTATTGCTTTTGACTTCTGCTATGAGTACAAATGCACCTGACCCTAAAAAGGTACAGGTTTTCATCGCTCCTTTGGTGGAGCCACCTTTGTTGATGTCCCTTCTAGATGTCCCAACTTTCCCAAAACTGTAGATATGACAAACACTTTGGTGGTATCTACTGTGGTTCTCTCCTCCTCCTCTTCCTCCACACCTCTTGCCTTGTTTGTGGGGATTTTCCATCCCTCGATGGAGTAGAAGGTAGAGAGTGCTCCTTCCAGTAATGAAGGATGTAAGAGGAGACCACCTTCTTTGAAAGGTGGTCCTGCACTAACTTATTTTTTAATCCTAGTGACGAAGCTAGTCCCAGCTTCTCTTGAGTTTGTCACCACTCTTGAATCACTTGGCGAGCCTAGTGGTGAATATCAGGCACAACCGTCTCTATCCATTGAAGTGAAACATGGAACTCTTGTAAAGTGCATGTTTAACTCTCTGGATGAAGTTCTGACCTTGTTGGAAATATTTGTGAAATCGCTGACCTTAGCTCCACAAGAGCTTAGTGGAGGGGACCTTGCGGGGCCCTCTTGCTTATCCCTTGTTGTGGGAGGGTTAGATGCTCCTCCTATTAACATTCCACCACTGTAGGCTCATCCTCCTTCCCAATGAAATGATCTAGAGTGGGAGGTGAATGACCTCTTGGTCAATCAATGTTAGGGGAAGGCCCCTTCTTTATCTTTAGAATATATGTGTGTGTGTATGTTGTGATGTGTGCCTAGATGACCCTTGTCACCCTTGTTGGTGCTTGGATACAAGCATGGTTTTTGTGTCGTAAACCTTCTTCTATTTGTATCATCATTCCTCCATGTTTGTGACTTTATTTTCAATAAATTTGGGATGATGTAGAGCGTTGGGGGCATTTAGGCTTCCCTTCCATGTTGACCCAATTTTTTATTTTTACTTTATCTCCTCATGCATTCTTCACATGGTTTGATATAGTAGGGCGTTGATGATAGTTCATTTGATATACTATCACTATACTTATATATATTTATGAGTAGTTCTGACCCTTAAATATTAGGCTACCCCTGTGTCCTGTGTTGATGTTATTTTCTCTTTTAGCTTTTCCTTTATCTTTCTCTCTTCTCTACTTGATTTTTCTCTCTCATGTGTGACAATTCCATTTCTATAACATTTTGATTTTCAAAAAACACACTTGTCACCAATGAATCTTTTCTCAAGAATCTTCGCAAACTTCTTTGCAAGAATCACATTCTTTACTTGAGAACCTTCCTTTGAGGTGGGATCAACTTCGATCTTCCCCTTGCGTGGGGGAATCTTCTTCCTTTCGAACTCCTTGATGAAGTGAACATCTTTCAAAAGGATTCCTTAATGATGAATCGATTCGAGAAAGAAACATCTCTTCCTTACTTTCAAACAACGTGTCCCTTGAGTGGACCCCTCCTTCACACCTGGTTCCCAAGGGACCCTTTTGAAAGTTTTTGAACTTGTTGGCAATCTACACAACTATCCACTTACTTTCCTATGTGGCCACTTTTTGACATGTTCTATCTACTGGTAAACATGTCACTTTACGAGTACGCCAGTGAAGCAACTTTCTGACTCTATAGAGTCCCCTTTCTTTGGGTTTCCTCCATGTGAGAGATCTTGGGGGATACCTCCCTATAGGTCTACGGGTCTGTATGGAACTTTCTTGAGCTTCCTCCATGTGAGAGACCTTGGGGGTGGCTCCCTTGTAGGTCTACAGGTCTATAGGGTGCTTTCTTTGGGTTTCCTCCATGTGAGAGATCTTGGGGGATACCTCCCTACAGGTCTGTGTGTCTATAGGGAACTTTACTAGGTTTCCTTCATGTGAGAGATATTGAAGGACACATTCCCTATAGATCTGTAGGGAACTTCCTTAGCTTCCTCCATGTGAGAAATCTTGGGGGATGCTTCCTTATAGGTCTGTGGGTCTGTAAGGAACTTTTTTGGGTATCCTTCATGTGAGAGATCTTAGAAACCTTCCTTGTAGGTCTAGGGGTCTATGAGGTGCTCTCTTCTTAGGGATTCATTCATGTGAGAGATCTTGGTGGTCACCTCTTTATAGGTATGTGGGCCTATAAGACACTTTCATTCTTCAACTTCATAGTTGTACAGTGTTGTGAAGTCCTTTACTTGTCCTCCATTTCTAAGTTTTCCAGATAATGGTCTGCTTCCTCAATGGTTTAGGTATACATTTCTAACCCTTCTACTTCTTTGATCTAGTTTACTAAAGCAATCATCAGTATTCATGCTTCCTAAAGTGGTAGAAAAATTTATAGGCATGAATTTTCACCCCTTATGCAAATTCCCCTTTTACACTTCCTCACCTTAGGAAACCAAATCTGAAGGTAAATATCCACATCAACTCACTACCTTTTTTCCACTTGGCATCTATTTTGTGCATCGACAGAAGAATAACTATCGGCGACACTCACACAACATGCAAATGTCTGCATGGCGTGCTTACGTCCCTAATGGATTCCTATGTCTAAAGCTACCAGAGGCATTGCACTACCCATTAGGGTTAGTTTTTAATGCCCCTCTTTGACCAACCGACCTGAATATGGCCATTTTTCTCATCCCACCTTCAAAAAAACTCTTCATTCCTTCATTTCATCCTCTAGCAAGCCTTCTTCACAATATTCTAAGCATTCTCTTAGCATCCATCACTCTCAAGGAGAACTTTGGCACTCCATAGTAGTAACAACAACAATCCATCAACTTTGTAGAGAATGTGTGGAACAACACCATTGTAGCAGGGGCTTGAGTTCTCTCTTTTCCTCCTCCATTATCTAGTGAGCTCTTGGTGGAGGTGGTAAGAATTTTCACTCCTCTCCTCTATGATTTGGTTGAGTAGCACATTACTGTTTTGTAGTGTTTATTGTGTTCTTTACTTTCATTCTTCCTTTATCATATTTTTCTCTATAGTTTCTATCTTGGTTGTCTGTGGAGGTGGAAACACCAAAACTGGGGTCTGACTGAGGTAGGCCCCTATACATCCCCCAACAATTTTCCTCCTTCTTGTGTGTAGGTGGACATGCATTTGGAGCTAGCTGGCGAATGAATACCTTGGTGAGATTATTCTTCTCACCTTAATCCTCATACATTTACTTTATCATATTTGATTGTATTTATCCTACTTCATAGCTCTATTTTGGTCCCCTGGAAATAATTAGCTAGGCTGTCAGACTGTTTTCTAGTGGTTCATACTGTACTTTTAGTCCTTGGTCATTTAGATGCCAAGGCACCTGAACCACACTTTTTTCCTTAGGTAGAGAGCTACTTGAGGCATAGTATTGAACCCAAAAATTGGCTTGCCTAGCCGCAAAACTGATTTCAGGTTTGCAAAGCGATTGAAGGACCCTATAGTCCTCATCATTCTCATCCCTCATTTCAAAATCTCTCATTAAAGTGAGGTAAGTTAGTGTAGCCTTTTGCTCTTGGCTCTCCGTGACCTAGGGACTTCAATGTGGTTGGTCCCCCTCTCTTTCATAACCAAAATACAATTAAGGATCGTGGACACCGAAAAAGTAACCCTTCTACTTTTTCTAACTCGTTTGGGTCATCCTTGTGATTTTAGCTTAATATTGCCTTGATTTAATGTTGTAATGTGGATAACACATTCACATTAGGTCTTGGGACCTTGTAAACTGAATAAAATACATGTCTTGTAAAGGTGTTGTAAAGTGTTGTAAATCACTTTCACATGTTTCTATAATTTTAAGTCTAATGGACCTATCTTTCCCTTAGTTAAATGTTGTAAAATGCATTTAATTGTATTTTCACATTAATCTAGAAGGCTTGTAAATTAAATTTGGCCCTAATCTAGTGTTGTAATGTGTTTTACACATTTACATTGGATCTTGTGCCTTTCTAAGCTAAGTGGACCTCATTTTAATGGTGTTGAGTGTATTTAACCACACTTTCACATTGAACCTAGTGTCCCTAGCCCTAATCACCCTTTATATAATCATTAATAGGCCCCTATGACTCCATCTTGTGTATCCTGAGACATAATTTAATAAAAAACCCAACTAAATCAACATAAAAGCTTAAATTTTCCATTCCTCGACATTGTGGCAAGAAAAATATCCCCTGTGGGACCCATTCACCACTTTGGGTGAATTAGTCCCATTTGAACTATTTTTAAGGCATTGAGCGGGAAAAGTGGGTTTTTAATTAAAATTTCTTCAATATCGGCCTTGTGGATCAAATTAAAGATCATTTGAGTGGATTTCCTATATAAGAAAGCCTTCAAATCCTCACTTCATCCAAGTACCATCAATCCTACATGTTATCAAGTCAAACAAGCAATATTTAAGCATTTCAAGTTCATCAAGATAGCATTCAAGATCAATTCTAAGGCATTTAAGAGGAAGTTTCTTCATCAATTGTTGCAGCAATTCAAGGTCCATAATCATGGCAAGGTTCTAATTGCATTACTTTATGTTCATTCTTCACTACCTTATTTCATCATTTAGTTTAATAAACCTAAAAGGGGTTTGACCAAGGCAAACCCATATCCCCTAACAATCAACATTTTCTCTCTTTCTTTGTGTGATTGCAGATCTAGGTGCTTTGAAGGCTTGGAGATGATTGAAGAATAGGTTACAAACTTGGAGTCATTTCCCTATTAGTAAAGTAAAAATCCTCACAAAAAGTCACTTACAACCCCAAAAATTAGGGTTTTAGATCCAGACACCTAGAGGAACAAATTGAGTAGATAGAGAAGAGTAGATCCATCTTTTGAATTTCTAGAAAAGTCAAACTGGACTCATTCACCATTAGTGGCGAATGAGTCCCACTGTAGGTGTTTTCAAAGTTTTTTGCAAATTTGGATACCCATTTTCCCAAAACTTGCTTTGATACAGTTTTCTAGATTTGGGAATGATTCACCCAAAATGGTGAATGAGTCCCACTAGGTTTAAAAATCAACATTTTCAGGATTTCAGAGCTCCATTTCATCTCCAACAAGATTTCAGGTGCACACTTCTAGTTTTATAGCTTTCTATTTTGTTTCATGGTCATTTCTAGGTCATTTAGAATTAGTATGCATATCACACTGTGTTTTGCATCATTTCATGTTTTCCAAGTTTACACTTGGTGGTGAACCCCTTTCTTTTCTCAATCATATCCTAGGATATCTTATAGTCAGATCTCTCACATCCTTCATTGGGTTAAGATCTCTAAGGTATTCTTGAATGTGAATATCGTGAAATTGGATCCCTTTCCTCCTTATACCATTTTGTGGACAAGGAAGTGAAGCATCCATTTTCGGTGTCCACATTTTGGTGAGCCTAACTTTTGAACATCATATTTTTTATTTGGAGTGCATTTACATCCTAGATTTAGCTTGCATTAACATTACATTACATCTTGCATTGCTTAATTTGTATTCTAGGGTTTCAATTTTTGCATTAGTGAAATCTCATATAGATTGCATTATTGCATTTAATTTCATTACAAATCATTCATAATCTACATTTGCAATTAGTCTTCAGCTCATACAACATAAAAAGCATAAAAAACATTGAAAAATTCAGATTTTTTTAAAAAAATCCCCACTAGGACTCATTTGCCACCTCGGGTGAATCAGTCCCTTTTGATGTAGAGTATGGGGTTCAAATTCATAGATATCTGAAACAAAAAAGAAAATCTTTCTTATTCATCCTTCTTTGATTCAACTTTCCCTCCACAAAGCACTAGGCTTTATAAGGCTACAAAACACCCAAATTTGCAATCAAGGTTCCAAACTCTTATTAAACCCTCAAACCACTTTGAATATTATAAAAATGAATGATTCAAGCTAGGGAAGGTCTGCAATAACTCTGAATTTTCTTTTCTCCAATCATTCTCTCATAAGAGGTTTAATTGCTTGTAGTAGTTCCAAAGGACAAAACTAGGCATAACTTTTTAAATAGATTGAATTCCCCCCAAAAAAATATAGATTCAAGGACCCATTTTTGCATACTTCAACATATCTTAAAATCGCATACCTTTATTTAGGAGTGTATCCTCCAATTAATTGTTGCTATGCTATCCTCCTTGGTCAATTAGGCCACTTTTACATAGTAACTCCACTCTAAATGTGCTGCCAACCTTAAAACTCAATTGAAATGTTCTTTATAGACCTAAAATAGTCTAAATCCACAACTTTCCTCAATTGAAACAATCAAAAACTCATCAAATGCAAAACCCTTACTTTAGGCCTTCCTATGCTTGAAATAAAGATGGTTTATTAAAAATCAATACCCCAGACCTTGTCTCACCTTATCACTACCTCAATCACATCAAAATATTTATGCATATGCTTAATAGAACATCTCCCAACCTCCAACAATGCAATTTCATCAAACTACCACTTCTAGCCATCCATTTTGACCCAAAAAACTCATGAAATCACTTAGGGAAGCAATCAAAACCCCTCCAAAAACCTTATATGCTCCTAAAACCCATTCTAACATAAAAATAAACCTAATTCACCCATTCCACCAAGTATTAAACTAATCTATAGGTGGAATGGGTGATTAATCCATTTTAAGTACTTTCAAATCCTTAAAATCTGAGTTCAAACCCACCTATAGTAAAATGATTATAAAAACCACAAATCTCAATGAAAATTCTTCAAAAAAAAACCAAATTTAAGCTACTTCATGTGTCCATCAATTAAAATTTCAATTTGGATAAAAAAAATTGGTTGGGGTTGTACAATGGCCTACAACAACAATTTACCATAAATTTCTATAAAAAAAAAAGAGTTTTATTTGTTGTTTTCCTTCCAATACAAACTCTAGCCTTTTCCTCGACTTATATGAGGCTATGTAAACACCAAGACACCAAAAATAACTCAAAAAACCAACTAACCACCCTTTGGACTCCAAAATGACCATTGATATTCTCAAATGTTGCATTTTTGCAACTTCACAATGTTGCACTTTTTTAACAATTTTTCAAAATAACATCAACTTTAGAAAAATGACCCTACCATGACTCAAATTATAGAACCAATGGTCTATTATGACCTTATTTAATGATTAAAAGACTCAAAATACTAAAAACCAACTTAAGATCTTACTTGACCAAACTTACAAAATTGAACCAACATGGTGCCCTTGCACCACCTTTCCACACCTGAAACTACCTTTTACAACACTAAAAACCTTGTTTTTACACTTTTGTTTGCTGCCATTAACTATCTGGATCAGTCGGTTAAGTTTATGTTACATGCATTTCATTAAATATAGCTTAATTTGGCTCATTTCAAGCATTACTTAATTTCAAATTTGCATTCCCACATTGTTGCATAACATAATCAGTCAATTATCATCTAAAATTTATATCTCATTTTAGGCCTCTACATTGCATTTTGAATTTACATAGATTGTTTTAAAAAATGTTAGTATCTATCCTTTCCAAGTTTGCAAAGAAAAATTTAGTTAATAAATATGTTAGTCATTCATTCAATGCATTCCCTAGTTATGAGAGTCTCTTAGCACAAAAGAATGAAAATGTTAATGCTTTCCTTAAACATACACCCCATCCAATCTCTCTTATTTGTGAGGATGATGTGATAGAAGAGAATACAAACATAATTACTCATGATTATCATAATTTTTCTTCTCCTGATACTTCTCCTTATAGTGATGAAGGTATCTTAGCGAAAGAAAGTACAATCATTGAGAATTAGGAAGATCTTGCTTGTCCTCCTAATCCCCTTTGGAAATATATTATAGCACAAGAGAATGAGATTGTAAATGATGAGGATGATAGAATGGTCTTAGATAATCAAATATTTAAGGTCTATAACAACCCTCTTTATGATCCTTCCCCTACTTATCCTATTTTGGAAGATATTAGGGAACAAAGGAATAAAATCATAAATTATCATGAAACTCATACTTGTCCTTCCCCTAGTATCTCTCCTTGTTGTCAAGAAGATACTTGGATTGATGAAAGTCATGTGACTCTTAGTTGTCCCCCTTTGCCTAGGGAAACCCTTATTGAGAAAGAAAATACAACCATTGATCATTTCCCTACTTGTGATGAAGTCATTTTGTAAGAACCAATCCTTGAATGTCAAGAACATTTTGTTTGTAGTTCTCCTAAACACTCTCCTCCTAGGGAGAATGTCATGGTGGAAGAAAATGACAACAATAGTAATGTGCCTTAGGTATTTGTAAACAGGTGATTCTAGATTTCCCTTTACTATAAATAAATCAAACAAAGACCACTAAGGTTATGAATTTGCAAGTTTCCATTAGATCCCCCTTTAACAATGGACCTCCTACATACCCTGTGGGACATCCTATGAATCCTCTAATCCTTTACCCACCATCACACAAAAAACAAACTCAAAACAAACCTGAACTTATCCTTTTCCCACCTCTGAATAATGTGTCGCAACAACCAAGTCATAATACTATTTCCCATATACATAGAAAACTATAAATAATCTGCAACCCCAACAACTAACCCTAAAACCCTTACCTTTTTCGTAATCCCATTTTTCCTAGTGCTTCTCGTTTAACTTCGCATAGTGGGAAGGAGTATGATTTTGTTGAACAACTTAAGCATACTCCCACAAAGATATCCCTCTAGGACTTGATTCCAAATTCACCTAACTATCACACTATGCTTCAAAACACCTTGAAACAAGTTCCTATCCCTTATAATGCACAATCAAATGACATAGCAACCATGATTCAAGGATTGAATGCTAACATTTTTTTCCACCAGAATGAACTCCCTCCTTTGGAAGTGCAAAAACAAAATGTCGCTTTCATAATAATATCTCAATACAAAAGAATAGGGATAGAGTGAACCCTTGTTGATAATGGATCAACCCTTAATGTGTGTAGTGTAAACCTTTTAGATAGGCTTCATGTGGATAAAGCAAACATTCAACCTAATTCCTTATCTATCCATGGATTTGGCAATGTAGGAAAACAACTGCTTGGTGTGATCACTTTTCCTATTACAGTTGGGAAGGCCACATTGCAAACACCAATCCATGTTATGCCTAATGATATTTCATATAATCCAATTAATAGGATGATGTAGAGTAGGGGTTGGTATTAAACAATTGATACCATATTTCATAATAGGTGGACTAATGTTCCTTCAAGACCACAAAACTCCAATAATGCACCAGTAATTCAAACCCTTCATGCAGCACTTGAGACATCTTATAAAATTTTAAAATAACATGTTTAGACCAAAAATGATTGACAAGAACTTAGGTTTCCAAAACTACTTGGCATTCCCTTACAAACAAACCTAATTCCTAGTAGTACTCCAAAATGACAAATATTGACACAAATTTCAAGAGAGACTCAACACCCAAATTATAAACATAGATTAAGATACCCTTTTGGCTCTTATTTAACATATCCCAAAATTAGGGTAGCATCCCTTGTAAAAAATCCTTCAAAAACTAATTGTTCTATTTCTTGACTAGGCTTGAAGCGGGGCAACAATTCCACTTTTTTTTATCATAATTTCCCAACTAGAAATGATAACCAAGAAAAAAACTTGATTCAAATACCATTTGGCCATTATTTAACATATCAAAAATTCATTAGAGGTTACTTTATATGGAGATGCTAAAATTTGGATTGCTTTCACTCAAATTAGACCTACTAGGGTTTCAGACTTGTTTGCAGTAAAATGGGAATAACTCCCTCAAAACCTAATGAAATTGAGTGCAATAAAAAATAGTAGATATTAGATTCAATAAAATTTATTTTCCAATTGGTCTTAAGCTATGAAAAGATCTTACATGTTTGTACCAATCATCAGAATAGAGAAAAATGTTATAGAATTACAGAAAATTGAGTACTTTATTGCTTTAGTTCCAAATTTTTTTACAACCCCCCTTCTTCGACTACACAAGGAATTTTTCCAATTTTTTCAAACCATATGCCAATGGTTACAACAATTTTTTTAAATTACAACTATTCAAATTCTCACTTTATGCAACATTGACCCTTCATATTCCACATTATGAAATTTGACAACAATTGACAACATTGACACTTTTTTTGCAATAAGACCCCTAATGACTCAAAATTGAATCAAACACATATGAAATGGTCTTAAAAGACCTTATTGCCTATAAAAAAACTCAAACAAAACAAAATATCACTTTTTGACCCCTTGGAGGCATGAAGGCACTATGGGTACCCCTGCACCATACTCTCGGGGAATAAAAGAACTCAAGTCCACTTGAGTGCAGGTCTTCTCTCTCTCTTCCTGGTCTTCCAATTATTCTACAACTTGTCCTTCATTTCTGCAACTTTCCCTAGATATTTTTTCTTCTTCTTGCTACATCTTTTACTTAGCATTCTCTCAACTTACAGGTTCCAAAACTCTAGTGCTCATTCATATGCTTCAATACTGCTATCTATGTCTTAATATTTATCATTAGATCAATTTTTTTTAGCATATTCATCATCCATAAAATCAAAAAATTCAACCATTACCTTTTTTGGTTTTGCAACATCTTTGTCACGATAGTGGGCTACATCTGTATAACAATTTTCATACACAATATGCACTTCTCCTTTTTCTTTAGACCCTTTTCCATCTTCATTGTCATTTGTTGCACTTGTAAACACATACTCACAAATATTGTTAGAAATAACATTTTGAGTCTCAATGGACCCATTTTCTTCACAACTTTCCTTTTCCTTTTTCTCAGATGGATTTTCCTCTTCCACCATCAAAAAAGGCTTCCAAATGTCTTTCTTCTATTCTGTTGACCTCTCTTTCCTTCTTCTCTTCAAAATAATCTTCTTGATAGGCCATTTAACCTTCTTCTTTATTGGCCAATGCCAAATTTTTTCTTGGTTTTCTCTCTCAAGCAATTGTTGCATCCCAAGTTTCATTCTTTTTATCTCAAGTTCTATTATTTTTTCCATTTCTTCCTAGGCGTGTCTCAACTCCATTATCTCTTGCTACACTTTTATCTATTCTTCTTTCTCATTTTTCTTCTTCATCTCACTTTTTTCTTTTCGTTTCTCTTATTTCTTGCTTGGTAACTCCTTACTCTGCAATTCTCCATGGAAAAATCTTCTCAACATTTCCATTATTTTTTCTCAAGCAATTCTTTTTCACCTTGCTTCCTCTTGTCTTCATGATA